>JANIWA010000001.1:0-285362 GCA_030556025.1 Pichia sp. NRRL YB-4149 | reverse complement strand
ACATGTCAAGGGGGGGGAGGCCACGAGCCCAGGCAAAAGAAACAAGCATCTGCAGTCGGCGGGGCAAGACGTGCTGATAATAGCCCGGCGCGGGCGGCCAGCCAATCACCGCGCGTCGCCCGTTCCCCGTTCCCCGTGTGCTGCACCACACCCGGTTTAGGGTTGCATCCTGGGTATTGTTGTGCTGCCGATCCCACGCAGGGGAGGCAATCCGACGGCAACCCCTCTTGCTGGTGCCTCTGCGTGCCCCCCGTTCTCAGCAGGCCCAAGCCACATATGCCGGAGTGAAGGAGCGGGAGAGGTGCTGCATGCCATGCGATGCCACGTCGAGGGACTCGGTCAGCGCCACGACGCTGTGGCAAGCACAGAGGGAGGGAAAGAGCACCACGATAGCGGGGAGCGTGCCGGCCTCTCGATAAAGCCCTCTGCAGCAGGTGCTACCCTTGGCCATTTGTAAGCACTGGGGGTGAGTCTAGCTGGAGGAGCGGCAATAGCGAGAAGACAGAAAGGAGAGGCACTACTTCGTACAGCACACCGCGTGCGTGCGGCCAGGCCACGGCGAGACTGGCATGTAAACACACCAACACACTGTACCAACGGGGCCGCCAACCGTGCACTTTACAAAGGGTACAGAGAGCACAGCGTGGAGCCCTAGTAGGCAATAAGGTTCCAGAACGTCTGTGCGGCGTGCAAGCCCGAACGCCGGCATCTAGGCCCTCTTCGGCATTTGAAACCTGCAGCAAGACGAGGAAGCGGTGCTAAACTAGCCAATCGACGGCCGGGCATCGTGGCGAGCACGCGCCGCAAATGCTGAAGAATATCCAATTCTGGCCCCATGCGATTGCCGGATCGGCGCTGCACCATGATGCGGCAGAGGCAGCGGGCAGTTGAGCCTTTCCCCTTCGTCACCATTTAGAGTTTCTCCTCACCGCGAACACTATTCGCCACCCGCGAGGGGGAGCTGAAACTCCCCTCGGAAAATCTGTTTTTTTCGCACTAGCGGCGATCGCCTATCTTTTTCGTGCATCATTGATCGCCAGACACCTTCATGCAAGTATTAATTACTGCTGCATGCTGCATGCACGCTTTTCTTGACACTAGCAACGCGTCCTAATCTGACCCTCTGAATGATTGTTGCCAGAGCTAATAGAGCACGCTTCCCATTGACTGAGTAGAGAAAGTGGCACGCCAGAACGGGTAGGACAAGCTTGTGATACCATCCGTCTACCTATTGTCTACTTAACGAGGACCCAACCCTGCTTATTGATCACGATGGCCCCATCGTCCACTTTCCGGGACACTATCTCCCTCCCAACTTTCCTGCCTTCCAGCCCCCCCAGCCGTCCTTCCCTCTCTTCTCTGAATTTTTTTGCCCCCCATAAGACTTCCGCCTTTTATCTCTTTATTTCTCGAAATAATTGATAAACAATTTCGTACCTGATACATATAAACGGGGTCTTTTCTTTTTTCTCCCTCCCACTTTCTCTCCCACACACTCTCTCTTTTTTTGTTTGTGATTCACCGATAAATCTTGTTACCTATTAATCGGGCCTATTTCCAGTTTTTGTTTTTCTCCCCCTACCTCCCGGTATTTTCTTATCTTAGCTTCATCCTGTGATTATCACTTCTACTACCTTCTCCAATATCATTTGCTAAACCGTTCACATCTCTACCGTTCTAAAATTACGCAAACACGCATTCCACGCACGCACCCCCAAATACTCCCAGAAACATTTTCTCACATTTTAAATGATGAGTTACGAAGAAACACATGCCAAATGGCACGCTTTCAAATTCAAGGACCCTTTTGCGGCCGATAAGTTCTACTCATGCAACAAGGAAACAAAGTTGTGCTGCAGGCCAAATTGCGACGTGAACCAGAACAACGAAGCACCGGATAACATCAGTTTCGTCGGATCAACAGCTGATGCTGTCAGTGAAGGGTATCGACTTTGTCAGCACTGTTTACCTAATCTTGAATCGAGATCAGATTTTGTTGAGAACGAGAATTTCGTCGTGCTCAATTTGGAGTTACTCTTTGCAACTATGAAGTTTGTCAACGAAAGCATAGGATTTGTACCTCCCTTACTAGGAAACAACGACAGTTTCCTCTTGAGCCAGGTGTTGAAAATAAGTAACATAAAACTTAAAAAGAAGCTTCTCAAAGTAGACAATGTCGACGCAAAAGGCAAAAATGCTATTGATATTAAAACAACTCTCTCAAAGGGTGATATGGAGCAATTGAAAAGGATAGACATGGCTTGCAGACATATCACTCTGGCAGCCCAATCGACAGTATTTGGTGTACACTTCATCCACAATGCTAGTGGGAGCGGAATGATGGATAATTACGAATCCGAAAATTTTGACCAATTTCAAGTTCCTCATGACAATTTAACACCAAGCCCAAATGGTGACAATGAGAAACCAATCTGGACTCCAAAAATAATGAGAAAAGGTTGCTTTTGGATGCAGCATCGGAAACTGAGAACTAAAAGACGCAGGGGCGGGGTTCTGGGGTTTAAAGAGCTTGCCGCAAAATCCAGAATAAGTCCTTGGCATTTCTATCGTACTTTCAAAAGCATGACAGGAGTAACTCCAAAGGAATACGGTGACAGGTGTTTCCATTTCTTGTACTCTCATAAAAAGGAGTGCTATCAGGCCCTTCAGAACCCGGAGTCAATCGTAATTAATGCTAAACTGGCAAACCCTTCTCTCATCTCCAACAAGAACGGATCGACTCTTTCCAAACCGTCTCACTCTTCAGATAATATCTCGTTGACGACCCCACCATCTGAAAAAGGAGGTGTCGTTAAAACTGAACCCCTAGAGAGTGATTCGTACCTGAGTTCTCCACTATCAAGTTTAGGAGATCCAAATAGTGCAGGTTCATTATTTGCTTCTACTCAACAAATGAGTTTGAATACATCGGATAGCAAGGAAGCAAACCCAGTATTGCTCACTAATGCTTCCTCTGCTGACTCAGAGTCAACTACAAGGGAAAGCCCCTACCAGAGTGACTATTGCTTGCTTAAAAATCCTTTTCAAATTCAACAACCAATACAACGACAACCCACTCAAGCGTTTTTCACAGATACTGATTTTTCTCCTGGCGAGATTGATATGATCTACGAAACTCCAGATACTGCAACAGACGAAGTGGCACAGTTCAAGTTCATCAATTCAGGAAACCAGTACATGGATGACATTCTCAACCTAAATGGTGACGATAATACTTTTGCCCTTCCTAACGTTACCGATGCTTTCTCGGAACTACAAAAATTTCACACGCATAACAACGAACCGCTAGATGCTTTTGAAATAGACCAACCGTTTCTGTTGAAGCAGTTACAGCTTCAGAATGTCCTCGAGAAAAGATACATCGACAAAGGGTTTTTATATGTCGAAGATGAATCGAACTTTGATTCCCTAAGTACTTCGGATTTTGGGGCCATCACCAACGACTAAAGTGTGTATATCTATACCCAGTCAACATTCCCGTCTCTCAACTTTACTACATGTTAATGGCATATTTTTTATGGTTAATTTTGCTTTCTATATTTTTCGAAAAAAAAAAACGGTTTACCTTATATAGTTCACTTATTTCGCTCAAACTTCGTAAAAAGAACGAAATTTGGTCAGATCAGATGTTCCTGACTGCGAAGTGATTTATGCGCCTTCTCTTTATCTTATCCAATTCTTATGCGTAGTCTGGGGAAGGTTTGAGGCGATGCTATGCGTTTTAATCAGCTGCCCCTTGTTTTTCTTGTAAGACCTTACCGTTTTCCCTATGAGATTTTGTTAAATGTGATTACGTAATGTTTTTTTTCTTCTGATTCAATTCTTTTTTTCTTTTTTATTCTTTTTTCTTGATTGAAGCCGGTGATAATAATTTATTTACTCATGACTAGGATAAAATCTTATACAAATCAGAAACTTTATCTTTTCCTGTCCTAATAAATTATACAATTAAGAAACAAGATTCTACACAAGTACATAACCAGCTCACGATATCTTTTCTTTGATTTCTAGCCGAACCACCATATGCTGATAATTGTCATATAATGAAACAAGATACGGATTCCATGGATGACTCTAAAAACTCAACAGAGGTTAAAAATGGTAGTTCAGTAGAGCTCGAAGCAAATTTGAGCGAGCGTAATCAAAATACTACTGGAATAAAGATGACCAAACCCGCACTAGTTGTTGAAAAGCCTGTCGTGGGCTCTATTGATCATTTGGCAATTAGCAAATCGCTGGGATACCAAATTTTTCGTAAAACAAGAAGAAATGCGTGGAATGCAGAGGAAGATAAGTGCTTGAAAGAGTTATTGATTCAACAGCATTTGAAAAACAATCTACTTACAAAGTACAATCAGGAACAAATAGATATAAAAAAGATTGACTGGTTTGATATTGCCAGCAAGATGAAAACTAAAAGGAAAGGGAAAGAATGCAAAAAACGTTGGGTTAGCTCCTTGGATCCTTTTTTGAGGAAAGGAAAATGGACCAAGTCTGAAGATGACGCATTAATTAAAGCGTTTAAAAAGCACGGAGCATCTTGGCAAAAAGTTGCCTCCGAAATTAACGGCAGAAATGAAGATCAGTGCTCAAAGAGGTATACTGAAGTTTTGAATAGTGATACAAAGGAGAGACTCAAGCCTTGGAGTCAGGAGGAAGATCTTGTATTGATAGAACAGGTAAAGCAGTTTGGGACTAAGTGGAGACAAATATCTAGCTCTCTACCTAGTAGGCCTAGTCTTACCTGCAGGAACAGATGGAGAAAAATTATGACGGATATTGCAAAAGATAGTGCCTCTAACGTAATCAAAAGAGCCGTAGGAGTTCTCGACGAAAACGGAGTACCAACAGTTAGATTCAAACAATCCACTCAACAATCAAATGATAGCAATGATAAGACTGGGAAACTTTCGAAAGAAGAACGAAATCAGCCAGGGAATAAAAATTCGGATAATCATAATAGTGCAGAAGGTGGGCCAAACAATGAAGGCGACAACTTGAAAAGGACTTTTGAAGACGGTAGTGAAAGCATGAGGAACTCCAAAAGGCAAAGTCTTGGGAATAGTTCAGAAAGTAAAGGAACGCCCTTACCTGAAGGTTTTAATACGAGCACATCTTACCCTCGCATAGAGACACCCGTTCGAACACAAACTGATTGGTCTTTCTCACTCGTTGATCCTAGAACAAATGAAGAACTCAAATCTTACACAGGTCAAATTAATAGCCAAGAACTAGCCCATTACTTGATTGAATTGGCACGTTTTAATGGTGTGACATTGACCGTTCACCAACATATTCACCATCACTATTCTTCTTCTGGTTCTGCAGTTTCTTCTGACCCGCAAACCAACATTTCAAGATACGGACATTTCAACTACCTTCCCCCAATAGTAGAGGTTCCAAAATTAACATCTTCATCCTCTCCTGACAACACTGCTGAATCATCGTCCTCAACTAAAAATTTTACTGAAAATCCGTTATTAAGGCTTCTGAATAACGATGATGGTTCTGGAGCTATTTCAAGTAACTTCAATGCTAATAACAACCATTCTAATAGTAGCGGAAATATTGACAATGGGGCCGGTATATCAAACAAGAAGAATGATTCAAGCAAAAACAGCTTTTTGAGGTCTCATAGACAACAGCTGCATGCTTCTAGACCATCTCAATATAGTGAACAATCGCAGAATCTCGACTACAGCAATGTAGGCAGTCATGTTCAATCTCCCGGCTCTGCATCTAATGGCTCAAAAGGCAATGATCTGAAAGGCAATACTAACACCGGGAAGAGTTATACAACAGAGGACCTAGGAGAAGAGCTTGACTTTTGGGAGACCATGAGATCCATAAGTAAACCAAAGAATAACAAACCCGTCTCTCAACATCACCCCCTCCACTATTATCAGCCATCAAACTATAAAGAGCAATTACCGTATCAACCTTCAGACTCTTTTGGTATACAACGTTTTCCTAACATGGCCACTCCTCTAGTGACAAACATGATTAGAGATGATAAAAATGCAAAGTCTGTGGGGACAAATGTTACTAACGTGAATACAGAAGAGAGCTATGGTGGCATGTATATGGAAGGTGAAAATGATGATGCAGAAGAAGAGGAGGAAATGGATATTGCAAACCAATACGGTTTGTACTACAATGTTTTTGCCAACAAAAGCCAAGCAAATTATGGGGCTTATGGCAAACAACGGGCAAATGGTGTGAGTAATGGAGCAGTGGATTTAGTAAATAGTGGTTATCTCATGCCTTTCAACCCTTCATGATAAGGCCAATACTTATCATTATGTGTACATTAGTTAGAGGATAGATAAAGTATCATATATAAACAATTATATAAAGCGAATCGATCATTAAGAATAAAAACGATTTGATCGATAGAAAAACAAACAATATGGATCATGCAAAGAACTCTCCATAATCAAATTTTAGCTCATCAGATTTTTTTAGAACAGAAAACCAAGAGGCGCTCTTGTAAGATCTAGTAGATATGTACGATGCTGTCAAATTATCTGGAAACTGATCTAGAACAGATTTTTGACAAAGTATTTTGAGGTTTTCATGAATGTGACCGTATTATCGTACACGAAATCACCATAGTCAAAATATTTGTTCACATAATATTCCACATTTGGCTGGCCGATTAATGAGATATCTGGTGTAATTCCAGTGCTTTTCTTGATACCGGACATAAAACCGGCAAAAAGTGTCAAATCCACGGCATAGTGCGCAACTCTTCCAAGCTAGTAGAAAGTATTTGCTTTGTTCAAATATCAACAAAATGTTTGTTAGTATGCCAAAAGCTGTTGTAGATGGTAACTTTTTGTGACATAATCAAAATACGTACTGTCATTCTATTAATCTGTTAGCTTTTCAAGTGAGAGTGGAAATACACAGGTATGCAAAGGTGTAATCGGGGCACAACTGAGGATTTGCCATGCTGAAGTCAATCAAATCATTGTGGCGATTTTTGGTATTTTTTTGTCCGCGACGCTCGGTTATCCTCTGATGACATAATCAAAAATTGCCGATATGGCTTTATCATCGAAGAGTAGCCAAGCCAATTACAGTACGGAATTTGGGATTGATTGTGATGCTCGCAATCGCCAGCTCTTTGCAATGCTGTATCGGCGTGCTGAAGCAGTAGTGAGTCTGTAAAAGGTAAATTACAAATTGCAACAAACTATAGAAGATAACAACACGAAAAGTATGAATGATTGAAGTGATCGGCTAGAAGGCATATTCCTCACTAAAGAAACGGCACTTCTGTTTGCTTGCTATTTTGGAACATTCGATATTTAGAGAAGGAGGACCACACGATATGACCCATTTGTTTGCATAGTCAATAGTTTTTGAGATGTTTTTTTGCAATAAAATTTCTAAATTTGGACGTTTGCCAATGTTGATACTATTGGAAAATTTGTGCTCTAAAGTGTCAAGTGAATCCTCGGAATCATTGGTCATTTCTGTTAGCGGTATATCGGTATTTTCTTGGATGGTATCTATGTCATAGGTTCCATTATTAGTAACATAAACGTCCACACCTTGAATGTTAAGGTCTTGCAAAATAAACATATCTTCCTCGTCTTTAGTTATCCACACAAACTTCAGCTTTATGTCTCTTCCCCCGGAGACAATGCATCTTTTGAAATATACAAAAATACCCATGCCGAACGATATCCCTGAGCCACCACATACTATGCTAACATTTTCCGCAGTACTGAAAAAGTTTTGGCTTAACGAAGATGTAAAAGCGGGCTGAATAGAATACGTTTCAAATGGTTCGAGCTTAAATTTGGTCTTTTTCACCACTAGGCTTGCCAGCAAATCACGATTTTCGAAAGCAGTGGCAACAGTGTAAGGATGAGAAGGGAGAAAAGAGAAGAATGGCGTCCATTTACTGTATCCTATTCTAACATGACACCCCGGAAGATACGATTCAGGCAATAAGCTTTTTGGAAACTTCACAATTTCCAACGTACTTCCTGGATTTTCAATAATTTCAGTCAAAGTAATATCCCTGGCGCTAGTGTATTTCCGTACTACCTGTGCGGTAAGAAGTATTGCATTTATGAAAAAGTAGAGACCAACCCCTGGCCTGGAGTGAAGATAGATCAAAACAACTAGTGAGAGCATGAAGAAGTTGTGGTAAAGATAAAATAAGGTGTAGTTGAAATTTCTTATTGGCTTCCAAAAAATCATCATTATGTTAGCAAAGATGAAAACCAGAAATCCAATGAAATTCACAGGTCTGAACAATTCGCTTGGAGTTCCAACATATACGTAGTATGTCAGAAAACCTACTGAATGGATTATTCCCAAGAGGACGATAAATCGGGAAACCCATTTATGCAACTGGATTGTATTTAAATAGTTATCCAAAGGAAACCATGCAGGTTGTGCCGCTAGGAAAATATCCATTGGAACCAAGGCATACGCCAACCTACCGAGCCTTTTAACGATCACCGTTGGCTTCTCTAAATGAGGCTTGATTGAGACTAGAATGGCCACCGTGAGAACAATCAACAGCACACTCAAGGGCAACGGCACATGTGTCAGACGTAGCATGGTGGTAGAGCGTCCTGACCGCTGCCATCCTCTTTGATACAACCAAATGGCAAAAGTCCTTACCAAAATGAATAACACAGAAAGACCTAATATGATGTAACCATACTTTATATTTACCTTATGCAATGCTCCGTGTCTTTTGACCAACTCCACAACATCGGTGAGAACCGACGTTTCCTCGACATCCATGACCGTGTCTAACTCAATTCCACCTATTTCAGTATCAATACCAAAAGTCTGAGTTCTTATGAAGCGCTTATCCGGCCCAATGGTCTTAAGCTTGATACAATGAATAATCGTTTCATGACCATTACATATTACCTCCATCTTAGTTGCCGCAAGAGCAAATTTTGAGCCTACTACTCACGTGACCACCGGGCTTTTTTCCTTTTCTTCTCTTCTTTCATCAGCCTACATTGCGATTTCCGGATTAGGCAAGTGCCTCTGGAGAGATGGATGAAGAGCAGGTTGGACCTCCACGGGGCAGAAGAGGGCAGTCGATATTGCTGTTCCCTTATTGCCACCCAAATTCCTCCAAAAACCTTATGAATTGTACTCATATGGAGGGTTAGAGACACTCTACTGCACTGTAAGAGAAGACAACTTCATGAATTTAGGGCTGTTTCTGTATGCACTGTTTATTGTGCTCGAGGACGCACTTGTGCACGCTGGGTCTCCTCCGGCTGCAGTTCTCCACTGTGTTAACGATATCGCTCGTAGTTGTGGTGGATTCCATAGTAACTATGGCTGCATCTGCGAAAACAGAGAAAGAGTGTTGTATTGCTTAGCAACCGTGTCCCCGTATGGGAACTATTTGGAAGCAAGAGATCACTTCCTAGGAACTTGTATCGATCGCATTCCCTCTTTGATAGATGATCCTGATTTCAATATAGACTTACCAAGAAAAACAACCAGAACATCAGCAGTTGATAGTACCTTCTTCAGCACTTCGGAAATACAAACTTCCACTGTAGAATCAGGTGTGACAGAATCGCCAGTTCTAACACCAAAGCCTAGTGCTTCTGAAACGATTTCAAGTACTACTCTTGAATCCAATGTTTCAGAAACTCCTACCAAAACAACTGAACCAACAATTCCGGAAACTTCTTCTGTATTGGTAACCTCAACGGAGGAAGAGCAGATACTGCCAACTTTTACCCCTGAACCTACCAGCACAGAAATTGAGACAAGCATCCCTGAGCCATCAACTTCAGATCCTCAAACGCTTAGTACCACAGAGCCACTATTACCAACAGAGCCAATACCAATTCCTATTCCTGTGCCTACTTCAGATATTCCAGTGCAGATTCCACCAGATGAGTGTGAAGACGACTATGAAGATGATCCGGAGGAAGACTACGATGACAGCTGTGAATGTGAGTGTCAGTGTGATTGTGGGGAAGATGATGGGGATGACGAAGAGAATGATGAAGAAGATGAGAAAGATTTCGATAATGGCGATGAAGAGGAAGAAAAAGAGGACGGCAATGGAAACCATGATGACAACGAGGAAGAGGGTCACGACGAAGACAATAACGTTGACGATATCGATGATAATAAAGAAGACTTGGATAGCCCAGATGAGAATGATGACAATGAGGGTGAAGAAAATGAGGATAATGAGGAAGGCGAAGATGAATGTTACTGTTACTGTGAATGTGAATGTGATGATGATGATGACGACGACGACGATAACGACGACGACGACGATGATGACAATGATGACGACGATGATGACGACGATGAAAGTAAGGACATAAAACCAGGAGATGGGCAAAAATCCAAAAATCATGATGACTACACAGATAATGGTTACTGGACATGCGATACATCTAACCCAGAAGATTGTGCAGATGAAGATGATGCACAAATTGTAGAATACTTCAAAGTTAAAAAAGCTTTCCTAAGTTTACCAAAGCAATACCAATATGGTAGTCCTGAAAATAGATTCTGGGAAGAAGAAAAAAGGTCAAGGGCTGAAATCCTCAATGAAATCAAGAGAAAATATGGAAAAAGTGGAAAAAAGAACAATGTAGAAGCAGAAGAAGCAGAGGAAAAAGAGGAAGAAGGTGAAGATGAAGTTGAAAACCATAACGCGGTCGACTTCAAATTTGCTACACCCGAAATAATATTCAAGAGAAGTCTTGAAAATGAGGAGGAAGATGACATTGCTGCTTCGGGCTTGCATTCTCTAAACCCTAAGAAGTTTTTATTCGAGGATGGCGAAGACCACAGAATCAGATTTGGGTCTAGTTTTTTGAAAACTGAAAAGCTTCCAAAAAAGGTTGCTGAAGATGACTGCGATTAGTCAACTTTGATCTGTTGAGTTTTATTCTATTTTCTAACATCTTGTTTCTGTCCATCAGGCAGCTATTTTATATATAAATCATACTAGAATTAATTCAATCTTAGCTAATCTTACTCTTCATCACTTTCCCCCATCACGACTGCGAGCAACAGCAGCAGCAACAGCAACAGCTTCAACGGCAGCTGCAAGCTCTGCATCACTTGGCTCTGCAGTACTCGATAATAATCCTGCCTCGACAGCACGTACATGTCTTAACATGGTCTCTTTTTCTTCTTCATACTCAGTATTTACATCTCCAGCAGTAGATGTTGGGTTTTCTACATCTTCCAAAGTGTACTCTATGCCAATTTCTCCTAGTCTATCCAAGTCCACTAAGACAGATTCATCATCTTCGTCTCCAATATCTCCATTTGTATTAGAAGAATGAGATGTATATTGACTAAGCTGTTTGAGCTGTCGATTAAGCTGTGAATGATCATGAGAGGTTTCAAAAGTTTGGGATAACATCATGTTCCCCTGAAGTGTCTTGTTCGAGTTTATGATATGTTCATCGTAATTGCCAACATTCTCTTCCAAACCCTTCAAGTCGTCGTTTTCAATAGGATCTTTTTCATCGCACTCACCACCAGGATGCCCCTCTGCTTCGATAACCTTCTCATTCTTTTCTGCATCTTTAATTGTTGTAAGCGGCTGTATCGTAGGGATATCATTCTTGGCAGAGACGGTTGAACTATGAGCAAAAGCCACCAGTATTTCAGTGACTTTTTTTTCTTCTTGAATAGGCTGGCCCAGATCTTCTTTGCCTTCTTCAAATGCTCTACCACTATTCTTGTGAGCTTTTTTTGAAAGAAATCGTTCGTTTTCACTCCTAACTTCTTCAACAATCATCCGATCAATACCTTCAAAGTTATCAGGTTGCTCATTTTGAGAAAGTAGTTGGCTCTTATTGAAGTTTTGAATTTTGGAGCTACTAGGCAGTTTTCTTTTTCGACAAGTACTTTTCGGCTTTATAACTAGACTCTGCGACTCGACATCTAGTTCGATTACCGGTAATATCTTGTCTTTTAATTTCTCTTTATTCCCGATCGCATCAGCAAATAATTGCTCAGCTTTTACATTCCTGACAATTGATCTTTCATCTGTGGAAGCTTCACTTCCAAGCTGCATAACATTTTTCCTCTTTTTAGTCCTGCAAGTTTGACATATCTTGTGACCCCTTTCATCTTTGGGCAATTCAGAAGAACATCGATTACAGAGACCTTCTTGTTCTAATGTCATCCGCCTCAATTTGTCATTTTCTCTGCAACGCTTGCATACCTTATACATTCCATCATCGTCATTGGGTCCTGAACAATGCACACATCTTCCTTCTAGATATCTATTTGCCTTTTTGGACCTTAGCATATCCCTGCAGTGTTGACACAAAGAGAATTTGGTCGAGTCCTCTGATAGATCTGTTCCGCATCTGGTACACACACCTTCCTTTTGCTTAGTTCGTCGCTTCCAGCGCCGTGACCTCTGTCTCTGAAGTGTTCGGCAATGCTCACACATCTTGAAACATCTGGTTCCTATCTGTGCAAACTTTCTTTTGCATCTGTTACAGTCTGATGTTGGGTATCTTTTCAAGTTTTCGGGCTCACTATCTTCATATAATACAGTCATCACTATAGCAGCGTGCGTTTCCTTTTTGACAGCTGGGATTGCTGAGAACACCGTTCCTATCTCTTCCTCTTTATCTTGTCCTGCTCCGGATTTCATTTTCTCGTACCGTCGTTTGCTTATCTTATCTATAGTGATTTTAGAGTTGTGCTCAATATTTTGAAGTGTTTCACAGGGATCATCAAGCATCAGTTCTTCAGTCTTACTCTTATCGCCACGCTCTTGGCAAAGAAGAAGCCCCATAGCTATAGCAATTCACCTGTATTTGTCGAAGTCAAAAACTGTTCAAGTGACCCCAAAAAAACTATTTGCATGAGTTATCTATCATCATCACTGGAAAAAAACATGATGAGAGGTGAGTGGTATTTCGCTGTCTATCCCACATTTCTTCTGCCATATTGGATGGAATAACTAAGTGTTTGATACATAGGTTGGAAAATCGTAAACCACGTATTGACATCCACTATAAATGAATCAAACAACTGTTTTCAATAATGTCATTTTGGACATAGAAGGGACAGTGTGCCCCATTTCATTTGTCAAAGACCAACTTTTCCCATATTTTCTACAAGAATTACCAAATTATCTATCCAGGTACAAGTTCCCACTAGACCCAAATAGCGCTTCAAACGACAAAATTGAAAATGTTTTGACATCTTTTGATGAAAGGTTTTATCAAAGCAAAGATACATTATCACAACATATCAAGAATTTGGTCGAAAAGGACATCAAAGACCCAACCTTGAAACAGCTACAAGGTTTCATTTGGGAGAATGGATATACTACAGGTACAATTATGGCACCCCTTTTTGAAGATGCTATAGAGGCAATGAAGTTGTGGTCCATTTTGTGCGATGGCCTCTACATTTACAGCAGTGGAAGTGTAAAAGCCCAGAAGCTATTATTCGGTAATGTCAGAATCACAAAAGACAACGGAAGTCTGGAATGTGCAGATCTAAACAACTTGATCACTGACTATTTTGATACTGTCAACATTGGAAGTAAAACAAAAGCTGAGAGTTACACAAAAATACTGACCAGGATTGGAATTGTAAATGATGAAGACGAGAAGAAGAAATGTTTATTTTTGAGTGATAATCCTCTAGAGGTAGATGCAGCCATTGAAGCTGGTATGACTAGCTTTATCGTAGAAAAGCCAGGAAATTACGACCTATCCAAACATGAGAGAGATAATCACCGTATCATTACAGACTTTAAGAGCCTTTTTGGTACTCCTTGACTATAAAACTCTACCACCACTGATATGTCATTTGTTATCACTAGCTTTCAGTTAGAAGTAGAGAGAAATAAATATTTTAGTGAAACATGCTAGAAGAAAGTGAACTCCAGAATACATTGAGTAAAATATACATTGATTTACACTAACATTCGTCTTCAACCTGCGTGGTCGTTGAATAACAAATTAGCTGCCATTTCTTCATTTTTGTCACAAGCAAAATAAACTTGAATGACTAAATTTCTATCGAAACCCAACTCACATAATCTAGTTATAGCATCATTTTCTTCGGGAGTAATCTGAATCTGGTATGAATCACCTGCCTCTGCACTTTCTTCTTCATTTTGTGCAGCTTCTATGTATTCCGGTGGAACACCCAGAGCTTGCGCCAGTGCTTGCTGATCTCCTTCTGTTATGTATCTTAAAAATGCTTCAGGATTAGTCTGTATTAGCTGAGCAATTTGAGGGTTAGAGGCCGCTAGTTGTTGTAGAACGACCTCTGCCATTTCAGGTTGAGCTTGAAGAATATCTCTTACTTGACTCATCATATCACCTTCAGAACCACCAAACTCGGCACCTTCACCTGCACCAGTTCCATCAGAGGCCAGGGCTGCTTGGTCAAACAAGTTACCGGCGTTGGTCGAGGGTGCCTCATTTGCTGTTCCTGTTGGAACAACTGGAGCTGGCTCAGTACTATCATCGCTTGTGGATTCAGCAACTGGAGCTGATTCTGCCACTGGAGCAGCGGAAGGTTCAACTGTTATAGGAATTTCTGATAACAAATATTCAACGGCTCTATCTGGGTTATTGAATGCAGCACGTAAGGCCCTTTCGACTTGTGCTCTATCGAATCCCATTGCCATAATATTTTGAATGGCAGTTTCCCTCACACTCCCTTGAGCAAATGTTGATGCTGTGAATTCTGTTACTGTTTCTGCTGTTCCTGCATTTGCTTCTGTAGATGTGTTGGTGTTTGAGGCACTTGTTTCGGTTGTTGTGCTTGCAGTTGGTGCCTGTTCTATTTTGGAACTTGGTGTATCTTCTTTGACAGGTTCTGGGGCCTTTTTAGCTTTGGAAACCATAAAAATAATTTGATCTCCTTCCTTTACTTTGAAAGACTCAAAACTCTTGTCATTTTGTAGTACTTTACCAGAGTAGACAAACTTGATCTGGTCTGCTTCACAATTCTTGAGTGAGGCCAACTTTTCCTTACCAGACAAAACGCTGTCCGCTGGTTCAATTTCGATGGGAATCTTTTCCTTTTTGAAGTCTTTGAAAATTATTTGCATTGTTATTATGCCACCGAGTTACCAACAACTGTGTTCGATTAAACAGTGCAGCTTTGGCTCTTGTTGACAATTCCTTCATTAAATGATTTGCCACTGAAGGAAGACTCAAGAGTGCTTGAAAAAAACAGCCGAGCTCGTTGATTTTTTCCCTCCTCGCTTTATTCAAATTCTCAGCTAAAAATGGCCTCTTCATAGGATGACAAAAGGATGAAGGGGTTTAAGAGAGAAGTAAAAAATCAACCATTATTGCTGGTGCAACGGATGACTGACTCGTCAATTCTTCATAATTTTCCCCAGTGGGAAAAAACGAAAAAAGACCTTGAAGACGAACCGTATGATGGTAATCTTTGGAATGAGTTAGTTCAACATCATGAAAAGCTTATTGCAGATCACAAAGACTTGCTCAAGTCTAGAACTGAACTTAAGAATATGATCTACTCAGATATGGATCAACTACTTGGTAAATTTCCGTATTACACACTCTACTGGAAAAGGTATATAACCATGGTATACGCCCTTGAAGGCCTCGAGCCTTCCATAAGATTATTGGAACGAGCTGTTGTACAATTTCCTTACTCTTTAGATGTGTGGGTTGACTATATCAATATACTAGTGACCAATAATATCAAATCAGAAAAGGAAATGAGTGAAATATTCTTGCGTGCTTCTGATCGAGTGGGTTACCATTTTCTAGGGCACCAATTTTGGGATCTCTATCTTGACTGGGCCAAAACAGTATACGGAACCAACTCAAATGATTACATAGCAATCTTGATACGAATAGTAAAACTCCCGTTACACCAATACGCTAAATATAACCAAGAGTTTATGCAATTGAGCAAGTTTTTTACGATCACAGATTTAATCGAAAAAGATGATCTTGAGGCTTTTGCAAAAAAAAAAGTAGGTTCTATTGGTTCAGGTGAAAATTTAGATGAATATATTGAGATGCATTCTGAACAATTGATCAATTCATATTTTGACAATATTTTAGCTGATGTGGAGAGAAGAGCGCAAGAAAGATGGAAATTCGAAAGTGTTGTCAAAAGTGATTTCGATTTGACCATGGCGACTCTTGATGAGTTGAATCACTGGACAAACTATTTGATGAATGAAGAAAAATATCAAGAAACTAAAAAGAATTTGAGCAATAATCATGAAATCATTGCTTTATATGAGCGGGCGCTCATACCAACGTGTCTCTCTGATAAAATATGGATTCAATACGCACGATATCTTATACGAAACAATGGGGACTTTGATCGAATAGTACAAGTATTTAGCAGGGCTTGTGATCACTTTGTTCCATTAGACTTCAAGGAGTTGAGATACATGTATGCGAAATTCATCGAAATAAAAGTGGGAGATCTCCAGAAGTGTAAAAAAATTTATCTTGCGTTAATTGCAAAATCACCAACCGAAACTGAGCCAGTTTCGAAGTATCTTGATTTCCTTATCTTGAACGAGATTACTGATGAAAAAAAGTTAAGATTGGTACAAGACATTCTCAACTGTGCATTTAAATTCAATCAACAAAGAACTTTAAGCGAACAGTGCAACAAGAAAAAAAAGACCAGCCATTCAAGTAAAGGCCATGCTCATAATGAGATCAATTTTGACGTGAAGTCCTCAAATGTCAAAGAATTGTATGATAACTTGACATTTTGGAATGTTGGACAGTTAATTGTGACTGCTTGCAGGTTTTACTGGCTCAAGAAAAATAATGTCAAGTTGACTCGAGACACTTTGATGGGGTTTCTTGGTACCCCTGCTGTAAAGAGCAGCAAAGTGTATTGGTATTTCTTCTTCAAATTTGAGTTATGTCAGAGGAATAAAAAAAATTTGACGATTCTACTTGAGGAGATTAAAACTTCCACAACTTTGAGCATCTCAGATATAAATTTTTTAATTGAGCAGTACAATTCTTTTGCTTTCAAAAATTTTACTGTTACAGAGCTGAAGCACAGCCAAAGAGATTTGATCAAGAACATTATCGAGACCGACTTTGAGTCATCGATGCACATGAAACACTTTTTGAAGACTAGGCTTGCAGAGGATCACGATGAAGAAACTATTAACAGAAAGCTGGTGAGGGAAAATGGTCATCCAGCTGCTATTTGCGAAGGTAGGCCGACTTTGACAAACCCACTGTCTGTTTCACGTGGAACTTTCGATTCTCCGTCTGCTAACCCGCTACCACGTTTCAGAAATGTGGAAAAAGCTAGTTTGAATGTAAAATATATACACGAATCATTGTAAATGTACGAATCATCAAATCATTTTAAATACTATCCGTTTGTCTCCCAATAACCGTCAAGTCGTTTCTGACCAAAGCTTTTTCAGTGCATCTGTTATTACCATAAATTTCCAAAATCTCCAACCTCGGGCAAATCCTTGACAAGATTGCCAAAACAGAATCGTCCACACTCCTTACAAAGCCTATATCCAAATTTGTCAGTAAAGGAAAAGTATTATTCCTCGACAATTTTGAGAACATTAATTTGGAAATGTTCTTAACACTGTTCAGATTCAACTGAACCAAGGTCTGACTAGAGTGCGACAACATAGTATATACTGATTTGTCACTGAGAGACACACATCTTTCAAGGCATATGTCTGTCAACCCACCATTTATGTCCCAGTTTTCAAACAAACCTGAGAACCCCGTATCGTCAATCTGGTCAAGGTCCGCAAGAGAGAGTTTAGTTATATTTGCACCGAATGCTCTCACACCCTCGGTTAAGAACCTATTGGTAAGGCCAGAACATTTATCCAGGCTCAACGACGACAAAGTCTCACAGTTTATTGCTAGCAGGTTTATGATCATGTCGTCATCGATCAAGTTTTCATTATGCGGTGAGGATATCTCGAGATGCTTGAGTTTGCTTAGGAAATGGGGCAGCAGATCGTACACGGGTTTTGAGTTCAAGCCATCCAACCTGCTCAAAGTTAAAGACTCGAGATTGCGGCCGCTATTCTCTAGCAAAGCCACCAAAGAGTCGTTTGTGAATCTGTGAGTATTTCGAAGGTGAAAATGCCTCAGGTTTTTCCCCACATTGCTCTCAAAAAAACTTTGCCATGTGTCGTCGTTGATCAAAAAGGGACCGTTCAAGGATAAAGACTTCAGATTTGTTAACTTGCTGCCAAAGTAGTTTAAGTTGTCATTATGTAACTGGCCGCACATGTTCAACGTAAGAGATTCGAGCTTTGGACAGTAGGCGGCAACCTTATCGAGAGAGTTTTTGTCGATTTTACAACAATCCCAGAACTCCAACTCCGTTGTTTTGCCGTCCAAGAACAACCCAATCGTTTTATCGTTCAAGGATCTGTTTTTCGCTAAGATCCTGCAAATTTTCATCTTGTTGTGGTTTCCGATCTCCCCCAAAAGCTCCACCTCGTTGATATTCTTGGTGATAATATTAATACAGAAGTCCTGGAGAGAGGGGAGTTTGAACTGCTTTTTGTCAAGTAAGGCCGCCGCCACCTTCTTACGCCGTTTCCTGGCCTCAATCTCGTGCTTCTTCGCCAACCTCTCTCTCCGAATCTGGATCTTCGTACAGGAGGGACAGAGATACCCGATTTTCCCGTACTTCTCCACCTTCTTCGAGTACACAGAGACCTCAAAGTGCTGGTCACATTCAAGACAGTAGATAGTTGCACTGCTGGTTGGAACTTTTGCGGTTAGACCATTTGTTCTCCTCCTCTTTGCCGACGCCGCTTCCCCGTCCTCTCCATCATTATCCTCTATCTCCTCCTCGTCTGAGTCTAGCATGAAATTTAGCGGAACTATCGTCTCACCACCGCTACCGCCCATCTCCTCATCTGCAGGCTGAACCACTGCTTCCGCCTCTTCGACCTCTTCGATACCCTCTGCTGGCGCATCTCCCTCACCGCTCTGGTTTCTCTGCGATCGTTCGTAGCGGAGTCTGATCTGCTCTGCATTGATACCCTGCTCTCGCAAGAACGATGTCAACGCACTTGCCGGGCCCTTCACGCCTCCTACGTCGTCGCCATTCTGCTGTCCGTTTTGTCCTCTGCGTCTTCTGTATGACATCGCCTGTCTGCTGCTGCTTGCACCTCCTTTTTTCTAGCCTCTTCTCCATTCTTCTTCTCCGTTATCTATAACCTGGCTGAGCACTGATTTCCCTCCTCTTCTTCCCAACCGGCTCATCGATTTTTCACGCGTCCCCGAATCGCCTGCGCCGATCGACGCAGGCGGCTACCGTACAGCCCGGAACTTTGTCCCGCCTCGAAAAGACCGGAAGCGACGACCGGCCGGCCGATAAGCGATAAGATTCCTCGGGGAACCGATCCTCCGGAAGATGGAGATCTCTCGTTGGGGGAAGGGGAGAGGACACGGGCCCACTCCTGGCCATGTGTTGATGCATATCGGGGACCTGGGTCTCCGTGCTCAGCTGGAAACCCTGGTGGAGGGCCGGGTCGATGCCTGGGCTGGTGTCTTTTTCTCTGTGTCAACCTGGGATGCCATTTTGAAAAATTTTCCGTCTGACTGTGCCCTGCTCCGTTTGATCTGCCCGTCCTGCTATATATGTACTGGTTCAGCCGACTGTCTTGTTTCATCCGTTCTTTTTTCCATATTTCCCAACTGAGAAACTGATCCTTGCGCATACAGTTATCTAGCGGTAAAGGAGGGAAAGCACGCACATCACATCCACATATATAATATTTTTCTCTTGAGAACAGCACAACCTGACAACATCTACTACTCTGCCCTACGATTCTCGTAAGACACAACCAAGAGATACCAGAGAAGGAAAGTGGCCCATCAACGCCCAAGAATACCTCAGAAGTTACTAGCAGAGACGGACAAAAATGTTCAGAAACCGGCTAAAGCCGCTGTACCAAAAGTACGGAGCCTTTAATCTATATTTCATAGCATTCATTCTCTCGGTGACGGCATGTCTCTCGTTAGGAATCCTCACGCTTTTTTCGATTTTTGCTGAGCCCATGCAGCAGATATTACAATATTCACAATCAACCATCAACACGACGATCATCTTCCAGGTCTTGGGCTTAAACCTGTTTACGCCGCTCAGTGGATACATCGCAGACGCTAAAGGAATATGGATTCTCTCCTTGATATCTTTCTGCGGATACTTCATCGCTTTCAACATGATCATTCTTGTGGTGCGAAATAATCTCAACAAGCACTACATTTATCTCAGCTTCTTCATACTGGGATGCTCTCATATCTCGTTCTTGTTCAGCTGTTTGTTGAACTCTGCCAAATCTTTGGGCAGATACTACAGAACGCTATCCATAAGTACCCCAAACATGATGGTTGCCTTCTCCTCCTACATCCAGATTCAGATCCTCGCTACCTATTTTACCCCCAAAAGTGATGACTTGCCGTCTAGAACGGATAACTTTATCGATATTCTTCACTTTTTCCTCCTCTTGTTGATGTTCACCACTGTCTTGTCATTTTTGGGCTGCAAATTAACTGACTGGACAGAATATTACGAGTTTGATTATGAAGAGACACCAACGACCGCCTACGAAGACTTCTTAAGTTTTGAGACCTCTCCCCTGCTGAGAGGTGCAGCAGCCGTTCTACGTAGTCCGCAGAACTCAATAATAGGTTCGCCGAGATCGTGGTACGTCGATGAAGACTCTTCAATTTTAAATCTGGACGATGAGCTGTCAATGCTGTCATCTTCAACCCATGTCAATAGCAACAACAACACGAATAACAACAATAATGGTAACGGCAACAACAACAACAACAACCACGCTTCCTCTTATAGACACAAAGTTAACGGATTTTTAACTGATCCGTTGATGTATCCACTGATGTTCTGCTGTTTGACATCTATTGGATCGACCGAGTTTTTCATTGCAAATTTGAATGCCATCTTGGGCAATCTTGATTTGTCTAAGAAATTGGATGATAACCTTCAATTACTTTCAATTTCGTCGACTATAACGAGGTTTATCATCATGCTCTTTACGGACTGGTTCTGCACTTCTTTCAAGATTTCAAGAATCACGATCTTCACCGTGTGTGTCATTGCGTGTGGGCTATCACACGTCTATATATCGAGTGCACCTATTGCATCGATAAACTTCGCTCTCGTCGTCATACTCAACTCGATTTTGAATTCTTCCGTTTTCACGTTATTCCCTGCAATATTAGCTAGCATCTACGGAATTGAGATTTTAGGGACAACGTGGGGGGTTTGCTCGAGCTCCAGTATCTTTGGGAACATGCTTCTTAATATGATGTACTCCTACGACTTCAGCTCCAACTGTGTCGGTAACATGTCGAAAGGGTTGGCAATATGCTCAACGTTGACTTTTTTCACCAGCGGGACTATGCTGGTGTTTTTTGGTTTGGTGGTTTTCTGGCTCAGAAAGAGGTACTTGAACAAGGTGAATGCATTTTTCTAGAATAATAGATTTGTAAAAATCATATAATGATTTCGTTAGTGTTATATTCAATGATCAATAGATTTTAGAGTGTGAACCAGTCTTGATTAAAGCTGGTTTACGTAAGCAGATTTCAAGTTTTTTCTATTTTTTTCGTTTATATTTACTGCAAGCCACAGAATCTCGATTTTTTTCTTGTCCTCTGATGAGCTTATCTCTTGCCCGCTGGTGATGGAATAGCGCTAGAGACAAAGAAGTAGATTGACCGTCTTTCAGTTCATAGGTGTGCATACGAGAAGCTTCGCATAACTTACAGGAAACGGGAAACAAACCATGCTAGTCCGTAGAAGCTCAGACACTGCATACCAGGAGCTGGGGGCCGGATCCAAGACAACGCCTGCGGTTATGCCTACGGCGTTATCAGCCTCTCAGACGTCAACAATATCGTCATCGCCACCGGCAACCACTATGGCCACAGCTACGGTCACAAACGGTGGTAACATCTCACATGTGGACACGATAGAGTCTTCCAATGTACACCCTGGTACTGAGAGCGTTGTGCCCGACAGCAGAGAACCGATTAGGGTATCACTATCCATATCCCGACTTCTTCCGCTTATAGCTGGGGAAGGGAGCACAGCGAATGCAGCAGGCAGTAGGTGCTCCGACGGTGCCAGCAGAAACATTGATGAGGCGATACACGCTGAAGTTGCTGGATTGCATGATGCGGGGGCCACAACTGGAACTAACCCACAGGAGAGCGCAGTTATCACAGGACAACACAGAACCAGAAATCATAGTAATATCACTAACGGAGGCGAGGAGGCTATTTGGCAGGAGGATAGTGGAGTGAAAGCATGCCCGTTATGCGATACGAAATTCACGTTTTTTAACAGGCGACATCATTGCCGCAAATGCGGAAAGATATTCTGCAGTAAGTGCTGTGGGAAATTCTGCACGTTCATCCCGGGCAGCTCTGTCGTGGAGCCCGAGGAAGAGGGTGGTAGGACAGTGGTGAGAAACGGCTACCAATACTACAAGTTCAGGACGTGCGACAAGTGCTATGGCGAAATCAAGATGTTGAAAGAGGCTCTAGGGATTGCGGACGACAGCGAGGAAGACAGTCCGGACGATGATGACGACGATGGCGATACGGAGGAGGACGACGACGACGATGGCGACGGACATGAGGACGCGGACGATAACGAGAGCTTTGAGCGACATCTCTCCATCACGGGCGGTGGAGCGGGAAGCGGTGGCAGAGAGTGGAGGCGACGCAGACGGAGAACGAGACTAAGGACAGAAACGAGTCCCGCAAACGCAGACGACACGGAGAGCATGTCCGGACTGATCAAGCACTCGCAGCCCCGTGAGATAACGATGGAGGTGAGCGACTCGCAGGTTTGTGAGCCACCGAGCTCGGACCAACAGGGGTCTGGCGCAAATTCTGGCACTACTATCGCCGCTACCGCCGTTGCCTCTCCTACTGCACGCCGACAGCGGGAGGACAGCGAGCTGAACGAGTGTCCCGTATGCGGGATCGACATGGGCGGCGAGAGTGAGGCCGATAGGGAGGCCCACATCAACCGGTGTCTTACAGACCAGGAGTTTGGCTCACCGACGAACGCTACAGGCTCTGTAGTGGCGAAGCGGGACAAGAACCGCATGTTGGTGTACTCAATTCCGCCAGACGCAGATATGGAGCACACGGTGATCAACGACGACAACGAGTGTGTGATCTGTCTCGAAGAGTTCCGCCCCGGCGACAAGCTCGGCCGTCTCGAGTGTCTCTGCTGCTTCCACTACCACTGCATCAAGGACTGGATCCGCAAGAAGGGCTTCTGCGAGTGTCCCATCCATGCTCTCCACGCCGAGTGAGTGAGTGAGTGAGTGAGAGAGAGAAAGAGCATGCAGCTGCAGCCGCCTTCTTCGGGATGTGCGCTGACGTGAAATGATGTGCGCTCTCCTAATCCCTGTGTAGACGCCTTTTCCTTCTGTTCTCTTCTGCTCCCTACTTCCGTAGCGACGTCCAAAACGCTAAATTGTGCCCAGCCGCGTTGTGCCAGCGTGCTAAAGACGCTAGGCACGCTAAATAGCCCGCATCCGTGCTAGGCTTGCAGCATGATGCGCCCGATGGGCTAAGCGACGCCGTCAGATGCGCCGGTAGTCGCCAAAACATGCCAGAACACGCCTGACGACGCCCTGCATGCGGAATAGAATGGGGCCATTTTGCACTAGTGCCGCCGCGACGCGTTAGCACCCATCCCGGAAAGGGCAACTTCCCTTCTCGGCAGCACACTAGCTTTCCCGAAAGCGGCAATCCCTGCTGCCCCGCCCGCATTCCCAGCCGCCGGGGTGGGGCGGGCGGGGGCCCGACGCGTGGCCGGCATGCGACGCGTAAAGGGGGCCCCCCCGTCGGGACTAGCGCGTGCGAGGGGAGCTAGGCCAGCCGTTAGGGGGTCGTGGAGCTATTCCCGAGATCTGCTGCGGTGCCGGGACTCCCCCTTTGTGCCAGCACTTTATGTCCTCTTGGGGTCTAGTTGCGTCTGGTCCAATTTACCACGTTTTTTTGGATCCTGTGCAGCTATAGGCCCCCTTTTTTTGCAAGCTCTGCCTAACAGGCACACTCCGGCTCTGTCCGTTTCCGTTTAGTAGGACTGCAGTAGCATTTCAGTCTCCATCAGAGCAACCTAAGCAGGTAGGCTCTTCCCAGACCACAGACCCCATTTTTCTTTTCCTCTTTCTTCGCCCCTCTTCCTCTCTTTCTTCTTCCTGTGTTGATCCCATCACATTTTCTGCTTGCCCTGCAACCAACCACTGCTCATCTACACGATTTAGGAAAAAGTCCGATCCACACGGTAAAACCAGCTAGTTGTATTCTCATCATCAAAGGACATAAAAAGAAAGCACCCACCCCTTTAACAGCACCTATTCTCGGAGACACTCATACGATGATCGGTGTCGGACCAAACGGGAACTACGAGTCGCTCTGGCTGGACAGCCAGAGCAATAGCCAGACCAACAACCAGACTTCCAAGAGCGTCGCCATGAGGGTGATGCAGAACGAGAGGTTCCAGTCGAAACTGATGAAGCTCATCCAGCACTTCGACAACGCCAGCGCCGGAGTTGCCGCAAACACCGCCAAAAGTTCAACAGGCAGCATCAAGAAATCGATCAGCTCATCCAGCATCTCTAACCCGATCTCCTTCTCGCACGTGTCACACGTCGACACGCAATCCAGCTTTGGTCTCGAGAAGTCTTTCAGCTCTCTCAACCTCGACAAAATCGACCATTATCTCCCTTCCTCCTCCGTTGATCGCTCGTCGTTTGCATACTCCACCAACGATGGCATCTGCGAATCGCTTACGACAGACGACTTCACTGCCGGTCCCTACGAGTCTGTTTTGGATCCAGCAACGAACGTCGTCAAGGCCATCTCTACATACAGAACCTCACCTACACACACCACACATCCAATACTGCCTTCTCACTCCTCTCACTCGATTTCAACAAAATTGCATAGAAGGGCAAGCTCTGCCTCAACAACTATCAACATCGCAAGTTCACAGTTCTCTAGCAACTCGATATTCACCTCGAACAACGCAGGTATGTGTTCCTCGGACACGTCGAGAGGCTCATCTCCAAGGAACTCGCTCAAAGTGAGTATATTGCCGTGCATACCGCAGAAGGACCCTAGAGGCAGCAAGATCGACCATGAACAGCACCACCAGGCGGAGGAAAGCTTCTCATCATCGGAAGAGGAAAACTCTTTCCGTGGGAAATTTGTGTCAATTCCATCGGCACCGCCACCCCCTAGATCCAATGTTGCGCCTGAGGAAAGACTGAAGTCTTTCATGCAGCGAGAGGAGATCGAGATAGCTTCCGACTCTGAAGATGAAGAGATCTACTTCGAGAAATTCAGACTTTCCTCCAACATCGAAACCATCACATCCGAGGTTCAGACGCAGCTGCAGAAGCGACTCAACGCAGACAAGATAATAATGAACAAAGAATGCAGAGAGTCGATCATGCTGCTGCTAAAAAAGGAGGCCGAGCAACACTCACAGTTGACGAACCCGACTATGGATGAAGATGATGCTACGCAAATCGCTTTTGGAGATGTTAACATCCCCAAGTCTACTGGAAGGAAAAACCTTTCAATCCTTTTGACGCAGACGATGGAACACATCGAGGAAGAGATAGAAGCCGACGATGAAGGGGAGTACGACGACGATGAAAACACAAAAGAAGAACAGAGCAACTGCAGCTCTTCTGTGATAGGGTCGATCCCCTTTGGAGACAGCACCTCTTTGATCGATACTACCTTTGATCTCGACACCAATACTGAAGAAAAGGGAGCCAGGAGAAATTCTGTGATCTCGGACTTCTTTGCGGACCTGGAGATAAAGGACAGCACGCTTCTCGACAGCGATTACCATGAAATACTGGACTCATGACCTACAATTGACCTATATATTCATTTTGACGAACACAAAAAACAACCTATGTAAACTACATTTTTATTTTATATAATCTTAATTCCAAATAAAAATCTCTTTTCTGAGTGCGGACGAGCAACATCTCACTCACTCTGACACGGAAAACAGACGGTGACGCTTTCACCTTAAGGCTGGCGGATCGATAATCTACCACTCCGGCGGAAATATTGTATTGGGCAATACAAGAGCATAGGGGCCATCACGAACTATTCAGATACCACCAAATGGCTGAAGAGAAGGCTGGATACACAGACGTAGGCAGTGAGCTGGCAGAGGAGATCGCCCTGGCGTACAACGACTACCTTGAGGCATACAACGCTTTATGCATATGCCTGCAGAGGAGTTCCATATCGTTGACGAAAGGGCTTCTGTCTTTGAAGCTTACGGAAAGGGATGAAATCAGGTTTGAATTGATGGAGAACCAACGACTAGCGCTGTACTGTGCAAGGGTACAAGATGAGGGGGGGTTCAAATTAGACTTGAAAAGTATTCTGCCCGATAAGAAGAGGAGGGTAGGGAACGAGAAGGAAAATAGCAGTAAAGATGTGAAGAGTTCGGAGAAGAGTGTAAAAGAAAAGGATAGTTTGCATCGCCGATCTAGAGAACGTTTGAGCGGCAACATCAGTAACGGAGATCAGAAGGGATCTACCATTGTATGCAAGAAGGAACCAAAGGTGATGGATCCGATCAAGCTTGTCCGCTGCGGCTTTGCGCCGATGAGCGTACGAGAGACACAGAAGGATGCCAGTACATCGATATCACATATCATCAGGGTAGTTAATTCTAAGAAAAGGATACTAGAATTACTTGGAAAATACGAACTCTCGAGGTCTGACGCTTGACATAGTCTATTTGGAGGTAATGTTAGATTTGTATATATGTTTATAAAGTTCAATCGGAGTTACTCCTGTTGATTGCGTCTTCAACAAGCTGGTCAAAATCTGCATTTAACGAGAAGTAGCTCTGCACGGAACCGATGATGATCAATGCAAAGGTTGAGCCAATCCACAGGCCCAAAAGTCCCGATGGATTTTCTCTGTTCGGCCAACAGAAGCCGAGATAGGCGCCGAGCGGCAAACCGACAACGTAATAGGAAAATAAGTTGACGTATCCTCCAATTCTTTGCAACCCCTGACCCCTCAAGCAGCCCGCACTTGTTGTGTTCAAGGCATCGAAGACTTGCATGAGAGCAATCAATGGAAATACGTCTTCTGCCAACTTGATGACTTTCAAATCATTGGAGAACCATTGTGCAATTAAGTTACGGCCAAAATATAAGAAGGAGAAGTTGAACAAGGCAATCGATGCTGTAAAAACAAAAGTAGCCTTACAGGTCTTGTAAGCAGATTGAGGCAGTTGAGCACCTAAGAAGTTTGCAATTCTTGTAGAGGAAGCGATCGAAACACCGTAAGGGATCTGGTATGTTAGAGATGCCATGGTAGCAATAATAGACTGTGCCGCTAACGGAACTGTTCCCAGATAAGACGCCAGAAGGGTCAATATTTCAAAAGATAAAAATTCAGACATGATCATGATCAAGTTAGGGATCGAAAGTTTGATCAATTCCCCCCAGTTTTTGAAAATTCTTTTCAGCTCAAATTTTGTCCAGCACTTCATTGGATTAGCCTCATTTTTCGTCCGGACGGTGTATGCAAACAAACCGACAGCCATCAAGGTGTAGTTTATGCTCACTGCAATAGGGGCGCCGATGTAACCAAAGTTCAAGATCCATACAAGAGTGTAGTTCAAGAGTGCATTAAGAGGGGCGCAGAAAAAGAGGACGTAAGTGGACGCATCAAATATGCCCTGACTCTGCAAGAATCTTTTTCCTGTCTCGAACAAGATGTAACCTGGAATACCAAAAGAAGTGACTTTCAAATATTGGGCAGCATAAATGGCAGACTGCCTGTCGGGCAAGAAATTAATCAAAAGAGTCTCTGCCCAGATCCACCAGGATGTGCACACAAAAAACATGATTGTGAAGATTAGTACGGTACATCTCTGGAATATTAGACCCACCAAGTGATATTTCTTGGCACCGTAAGCCTGTGGCAAGAACGTGTCCAATGAAGAGGCAAGGCCTGCGATGGTGGCGATGGCCGTGATGTTGGAGGTCATTGCTCCCAAAGTTATACCAGCTAAAGCTTCGGAAGAAATATGGCCCACAGCGAAGATCGAGCACACGGAGAGAGAGTTCTGTAAGAGGAAAGTGATGACTAGCGGAACAGATGAGCGTGCTAACGTTTTCAATTCCAACGGGATGGTGGTGGAGATCTTCCCGCTCTTGATAGCATCGTCCCACGTTTCAATGATAGCTTCGTCGTCAACAGTTCCATAATTGGTGGCTACACAGCTAGCACCGACATCACTGACCCGTCCGGTGATGGATGCCCGGTGGATCTTCACTCCATTCGCTCTCAAGAGGTTTGCCTCCTCCGACAGAATCTGCGAGGATTGCCTTCTAGATATGGAAGACAGAGGTGCTTCTATAATGTTTGCGTTACCACTGTGGCCCGTTAGCGTGTCGTCAACCAAAGCACTCTCATTCTCGTTCTGCTGTTCGTTCCTTTGTTCGTGCTCGATTTCAGCCTCGACAACGTCCTCAGCCTCTTCGGCAGAGTGCAAGTCGCCCTCCATCGAATCCAAGACTGATCCGATCCTCTTTTTGCCGTACTTGATAAAGTCCTGCGGGACGTAAAGCCCTGAACGGCCCAATGACCCAACAATCGTTGTGGACGCCCGTCTTTGGGAAGTTGTGTAATTGAAATGGTGACTCATGCCTAGCTTCTGCTCCTGCTCGTTGCCTTGTATGTTGAATGATAGGAGAAAGTGGTTGCACGCCTCGTGGTGAAAAGGATAGGGAAGGATGTAGGATATGGGGATGATGAGCTTTGTTACAGGGACAGAATATGGCCAGAAGAGAAAAAAAACTGGGCTTTCTCATTCTCCACAGATAACAAATAGCACTGTTCTCGCTGCCGCCAACACACTGGGGTGCCTGCTTTGCCGCATGCACTTTCCACATTTGATCGCGCCGGAAGCCGGGTTGTGGCTCGTCAAAAAGGCCCACGTGACTGGAGTTGGCTGCAATCTGGACATGATGGGGGGTTCGTAAAAGAGTCTTCAAAAGCTCCATTGACTATGCAGAGACTACACCCATCCATCATGTGTGAAAGAAAAAACATGAAGTGAGATAGTTCAAAAGTGGAGCATTGGTCTCCTTCGAGTATCTGTCGAGAACAGCTCTTCTCAAATGAGTGATTCTGGCCCGTTGCTTCGTATGACACTTTGGGATACTCTTCCGTTCATTTTGTTGTGATCCGGAAAAAAATCAAAGATCATTGAGTCACAAGAGGATGGTGCCATTGTGAGATATTTCAAAAGGCCTTTGTTCTTCGTTCAAATTGCATTCCCGACTTCATGTTTCTGCTTTTATTGTTGGAAAGAAGACCTACTTTCACTTTCAACAGAGTTTTTAAACTTAACACGAAAGACCTGGTTCATGCTCCAACTGGCAAATGGTCAGGATATATGACAATATCAGTTCGGATTTTATATCCAGGAATTGTTCTAGATATTTTCTTGCCTTTCCCAGGAGAGCACATGACATAGTTTTGTAAAAGATGAGCATCTTATCAGTTCAGCATACATGACCTATTTTAAGGATGGATAATTAGAGAGGCTTTTACAAAAGCTGAAATCTGATTTCCTTCTTCCAGCCACGGCGTCGAAGGCTCCCGTATTCTTCTGGAGACGAGGGATACTCTATGGAACTCGGATGTTTACAGCCAGATTAGTAGATGAGGAAAACAGGTCCGCAAGTGTGTTTCTCACTTGACGAAACACAGAGCCAGCCAGGGCAAACGGAACAAGAAAATGCTCAGCTCTTTTCATGTTTCAGCCTCCGGTGTTCCGGACGGGCCACTGGCTTACGTAATAGCGATGGTTTCTCGGACTTGATCCACTTTGTAAGGAGCACTTAAAGCAATCTGCCCACCAAGCATACTCTTTGTTGCCATCATCCGCCGCATCTACGACTCTCCGTCCGGCTACACCGGGGTGTTGCAGTCAGACGTACATACCCGGCCTGCCTCTGTACTCGCCTTAGAAGACCCGCCGTTTGCTGCTCTGCTTTTTTTCGTCTTCTCCATGCTTTTTTTTCTCGAGGCTGCAAAAAATTTTCTTTCCTGCTTTTTTTTTCCGGGGTGCGCTGAGCGAAAAAGAGAGACTTCCAGCTGCCACTGTTCGTCTTTTTTTTTCCCTCTTTTCTCCAGCTCCTTTGCTTCTTTCCAAGGGAGGTCTCCAAGCAGCTTGTGCCGTTTCTTTCTCCTTTTCAGCTCTTAGCTCCTGCTCACTCAACAACAATAACAGTACGAACAAAAACTTCGCAGAAGTTCCCGCTTCTCTCTGTTGTCAGATAGTCCCAAACCCACAGCAGTCCCCCACAGCACCAGCAGCCTACCAGTTCAGCCATCATGAGAAAGTGCAAAGTCTTCGTTGGTAACTCCCACCCACAGCTCGGTAACCTCGTCTGCGAAAACCTTGGCATCGAACCTGCTCCAGCAACGTTGAAGAAGTTTGCCAATGGTGAGACTTCTGTCCAGATCGGTGTCTCCGTCAGAGACGAAGATGTCTACATTATCCAGAGTGGATCTCAGGATGTCAACGATCACATCATGGAGCTGTTGATCTTGATTTCGGCATGTAAGGGCGGTTCTGCTGCAAAGATCACTGCAGTAATTCCTCAGTTCCCATACTCCAAGCAGTCCAAGATGAAAAAGCACAGAGGTGCCATCACTGCTAGAATGCTTGCCAACTTGTTGGTCATGGCCGGTGCCGACCACGTGGTATCGATGGACTTGCACGCGTCGCAGATGCAGGGTTTTTTTTCTAAACCGGTAGACAATTTGTATGCTGGTCCAACATTGGCTAAGTGGATCAAGGAGAACATCCCTGACCACAAGGACGCTGTCGTTGTCTCGAAGAACCCAGGTGGTACAAAGAGAGTCACTGCTTTAGCAGACCAATTGAAAATCAATTTCGCCATGATTCACACTGACAGAAGAAGAACTGTAGATGATTTCAACGGATTGATGAAACATAGAAACCCACTCAAAAACAGTCAGTCTGCTTCTAGCGATTCGAGCGAGAAGGATAACATTGCCTCTGCAGACATTCAAACTGCAAGAATCGTGAAGGGTCACGTTTTGGATGATGATAAATCTCTAACAGTGGAATCCACTCCTCTTTCAAAGCCAGCGCTACATCATAAGGAATCAGAACTGAATTTCGAAAACAATGATTCCGATGACGAGGATGAACCTGAGTTTAATGCCGAAGAGAAATTAATCACTTTGGTTGGTAACGTACAAAACCGCCCCGCAATCATTGTTGACGATATGATTGACAAACACACCTCATTTGTCGCAGCTGCTGAACACTTGAGAATGAATTGTGGTGCCAAGAGCTGTTATATCGTGGCTACCCATGGTATTTTCAACACAGATTGTTTGCAAAGATTGAACGACTGTCCTTACATCGATGGTGTGATTGTCACAAATACTTACCCAATTTCGGAAGACTCTATGAAGAAGTTCACGAAGTTGACTGTCATTGATGTCTCTCCAATCTTCGCCGAGTGCATAAGAAGAGACCATTTTGGTGAGTCTATCAGCGTTTTATTTGACTCTTTGGCTTCCATTGTATGACATTCTTGTCCTCTATCTTTATCCATTCTTCCATTCTCATATCCAATAGATCTTTTCCATTTCGTAACAATGTTTTTTTTCAATACTTAACATTTCAGTCCCCTATTTATATATCTCCCCCCTTTACACACTTCTAATATAAAGGCACGGTGCTTTTTTCCCTTTAGTTCGCCACTTTCCGTGGTTTGAACATATTTCAATGACGCAGTCAGAGGACTGCAGTGCTTCTTCTCTTCATTGAGATTTAGTACTAACGGAGCATTGAAATAATGATTGTTTTTTTCAGCTACCTAACTTTTTGTTTCTGGTCAATAGAGTTTGCTTCTACTATTGGACGGATGGTTATTAGGTAAACATCGTAACCCCAAACCTTGCAGTAATTGTAGTCGAAATTGTAAAATTCAAGTGAATATTATTGTAGATTTTTTGATTGGAGACGAAGTTTAAGAAATCATACGCCTCAGTTTCAACAAAAAAAATGCACTATCAAAAAAGCCTATAAAAGAACGTAAAAACCTTTATGTAAAAAGTCGATCATGGCTTGCCCTCAGATAAAGGACTCGAGATGTTTACTGGTGTAAATCTCTTCGGCAACGAGACTCTGCTGAACCTGCTTTTCAGTTTCTGTTGCACCAAGTCCATATCCAAGTGCCTGGTTAGGTTGATTCTTCTGATACATGAGATGTAATGTTTTTCATCCAACTCGACGTCCAACGGATCTTGAGTGTGGCAACCTGGACTCAACGACAACCTAATAGAATGCTTCTTGTTTCCACTCGTTCCTTCACTTTCGTAAAGCTCGAAAACAATCTGTGACAAGTAATCTAACTCTGGCAATGCATTGCGAGCTATTTTCATCGGAACGTTCGATTCATATAAAATATTCAACAAGGTGTAAATGTGAGACTCTTTTGTGAAATAAACCCTAGTTCCAGCCCTATTAGTTTCTTTAATCTCTGTTATATCACTGAGTATTTGCTTGGCCAACGGTAACGACGTCAAAAGACCAATGTCCAATTTCTCATTATCATCGATACCATATTCTTGTGGACAAATAAAATCAAACAACACTTTGGCAAGCCTGTATAACTCACGAAGAAGGTTGAATTTAGGATCATCAAAGGGGGAATCTTTTCTTTGGCTTTGAGAATTGTAATTAGGCTTGTAAGAAGAGGAAAGGACCCATCCAATCGAGCCGGCAGGATTGCTGCTAGCTTCGCCCGAAGAAGAGGAGGTAGCGTCCAATGCAGAATCGTTCACCTTGAAATCATTCATTGCCAAAATATTGATTGGATACTGTTTAACTAATGAGCCAGATAGCTCATTTAAATAAGATTTATCTTCTTCTAAGTTTCCAAAATCATCATTTCTCACGAAAATCTTTTGCAAAAAATCACGATTGTGCAATGCATCGTACTTCATAGTGTCGTACAATTCACTAATTTTTGATGGATGCACTTTTTCAACGGAAACAAATTCCTGGAACAATTTATCCCATCTTTCTTTGAATAAAAATGGATCCTCACCGCAACACCAGTAAGTCTGGAATTTCTCAACATCCTGAGTCTTAAAATTCAATTCCATCATCTTGTGATGATAGTTCATTAATTCGACAACCCTTTTGATAACAACAAAAGGCTCCGGCATTTTTGGAGGCCATGCAAACTGTGGTGGAGCTTCTTTTCCCTGTCTCAACAATGGTTTCAATTTCTTCTTTACTTTGTCCATTAAGTCTTTGGCAGCATTTGAGTCATCCAACAAATCTTTTCTCACTTTCAGGAAATCATCTGGTAGTTCATCTTCGGCTAGAAACGACTTAGAAAATAGCTGAGCTGAGGCAACAACTCTTCTTTCTGACGAAGTGAAGACTCTCACGTCCTCTAGAGCTGCTTTGTTCAATAATTGTATATCCTGTCTGAATTGTTCACCGACGTCGGTCGCTTGATAACGAGCCGAGTGAGTTGGCTCACCACCCCATTTGAGAATCAATTGAACCTTTTCAATCTCATCCGTTTCTTTGTTCAGAGAAGGCTTTAACTGGATTTTAGTTCCTGGGAATGTCATCTTTTTCTCCAATGCACCTTCAAGTTGCTTGAGCTTTTTCTCATCCTCTAATTTCTTCTCTATGGCAACTTTTATTGTCTGTAATACAACGTTCAAATCTCTCACTTCCCTAATTATAATCTCTTCTTTATATCCTTTCATTAGCGAGATGAAGATTGGAGATTTGAAAGAATACTTGAACTTCTGCTTTGGAGTCCGATCTGCATGTCTGATAACGGAAACAAATCCTTTGAAAATCCACTTTTGCTTTTTCTCCAGTATATGATTCGGCATTTTATTTTGTTCTCTCAAAGATTTGGCATCAAGAAACTTCTTTCTCAAAATTGAAGCACACAAATCATAGTACTCTTTATTGTCTTTCACAAAAGAGAACCCATTCACATCGATAACAAAACTTTTACCGTTGGTCCTCAACAGATCAAATCCACAAATCGTTTGTTGAAAGTATTCGCAAACTCTGCGAGCCATTTGAACCTCTTCTTCTGATAGCTCTGTGGGGTATCTGACTTCTTTCCCTTGTGTATTCCGTCTCACTATACCATCCACAACAGGCGACTTTCTGGTTTCTGCGTGGCAATAGTCCACACCAACTGTGTATGCTTTCACATCTTCAAAGTTGTCAGTGTCAATGAACTCTTCGTAGATATAAGAACCATTTGTTCTAATTTCGTTTAAATCTGGGTCAAACTCACTAGACTTGTTTCCAATTTTTCTGAAAAGTCTTCTCCCGCCCCCACCGTTCTTCTTGGAATAGTAGATGTTCACGTTATGATCCTCGCCATCAACTGGTTTCTCGACAAAAGGCTTTTTGATCACCTGGCCGTCCACCATCAGCGTATCATCATCCACCATCTTCCAGTCTGGTTCGTCCACCTCACTGCAGTCAATACCTATAGCTTCCAATTTGGCTCTAAGATCATCATCCACCTGAGGTCCACCATCTCTTGAGATGACCAACCTATAAGGTGAAGGGACTTTAGCAGCTTTCAGGATTTCTAAACATAATCTTCTATCCCATAGAGCTTTTTGCATTATTAAGTCGTTCAAACAGTAAGGCTTTCTCAATTTCTCGTAAGCAATGGCTTTTTCAAGTGGGAAACCCGTACTGAAGAAAGAAATTAGAAAATCACAAGTTGGCCAGTTTTCGACTGCTTCATCAAGAATCACTTTGTCTCCAAATATGACTGTATCGAACTCATCGTTAGCTATCAACCTTTGCAAAATTTGTCGGCATGGCTTAGACAAAACTTTGTTGTCCATAGCACAGACACCGATTGTACCTATACGAGGCAGCTTCAGCTTTGGACTTGTTGGAGATTCGTTAATGGACGAGGTCGATAACGTTCTAGATTTCAGAATAGAATTGAAAGAGTCCGAAGAAGAGATAGGACGTGGTGAGGCTTCACCTGAATTGACAGAGTTTGTGTTAGGGACATTAGAACTGACGGCAAGACCGGGGGCCTCATTGTTTGTCGTCGTCTTACTTTTGTCAGAGGTGAGCGGGATATCAACTGCTTGTACTTCAAGTTTCTTGCTTTCTTCATTGACAATTGTATCGCTTGGAGAGTTATTATTACTTCCACTTGAAGAGAGCATTGCTGAAGGTTGATGGTGACTGATGCTTAATGCACTGACGTTCGACACTGTTCTAGACAATGCATCTTGGGAGGGAGATACGATCTCTGACTTGGATAGAACAGGCGTGAAGTCCTCGAGGATCGGCGCAATGGAAGCGATTGCCCGGTGGTGGTAGTCCAAGGACTCCTTTGTCAATGGGTTCGGATCTGCATCATATCTCTCCTGCTCTTCCAGTAAATGGTCTTCATCGACGGCAGAATCGATCGACATGTTTGAGTTGCTGGACATTGCCCTACCAGGCCTAATCCTGTTGTATAACTCAGGAAACTCTTCAAAGCTAGTGTCCTTGGAAGCGCTAGAGGGTAAGTCCTCCTTGTGTGCCATCTTCTCTGCTTTCTTTCTCGTTTCCTCCTTCTGGCCAGCACAACTTTTCTCCTGTCAGCTGCTGCTGCTGCTTTGGGGACTAAATGGCACCCAGTGTGGAGAAAGCTCCGCTGCGTTATCCAACGTGCGAAAGGCGCTCTCCGACGACTGCCGTATTGGGCAACCGAGGCGAACATGAAAACCCAGGAAAAAATTTTTGTTTCCTGCATGCTATTCTTTTTTCACCTTGACCTAGGTTCATCTTCACCTTAATTTGCAGACTACACAAAACAGAACCACCAAAAATAAGGTGAAACTAGTTGCGAAATTGCCACAATGACTACTGCAGAGATCAAACGACACAAGAAAGTCGAACAAAATGATCTGCAGAACGCTAATGGCAAGCTACAGGTCCGGAAATCAAAGATTTTCAGTCCGTTTAGAACCATCGGTCATGTTTCCAACGGCATTCCCTTTGCTATTGGCACACTGGGTTCAACTTTTTATATTGTCACCATAGTGGGGAGATCGTTTCAAATCTATGATGCAGCAACTTTACACCTACTTTTTGTCTCTAACAAACAGACTCCTTCTCCTATTTCTTGCGTTACAGCTCGTTCTCATCACGTATACTGTGCCTATGGGAACAAAATCGGTGTCTTTAGAAGAGGTAGTCTTGAGCATGAATTGGAAATTCCAGATTCACAGAATGAGAGGAATTTCAGGATCAATAGATTGTTGGTTTTCAACGCATATCTGATTGCCTGCACCGACTATAAAATCTATATTTTTGAGAACAAGGAGACCAGTGACAAGTTCCCAACTGCGTATTACACATCTCTTGACGTCAACCAAATTTACGGCAGTATTGTTGATGTTATCCACATGCCTACTCACATGAACAAAATTGTGGTAGCAACATCTAAGCATCTATTAGTCTACAACGTCAAAACTGGAAAAAACATTTACACTACAAGTGAATTTAGCGAAAACATAACCACGATAGCAGCAGCGCCTGTGATCAACTTTATTGCAATTGGTACAGTTGAAGGTATAATTAAGATTTACAATGTGAAAAAGGGAAAAACTTTGAAAAACATCAATACAGGTTCCAAATCCTTGATTACATCTGTCTCCTTCAGAACTGACGGAAACCCACACATTGTTTGCTCTTTGAGAAACGGTGACTTGTTTTTTTACGATTTGAATAGAAATGCACGAATTCATCATTCTCCAAATGTGCACAAAGAAGAATTTGGGGGTGTTTCAAAAGCACAGTTTTTGAATGGAAATCCTATTCTTGTAACAACAGGTGGTGATAATTCGGTAAAGGAATTTGTATTTGATCCTGTTTTATCCGAAACCAACTCTGCTGTCGCTACTCCCCCGAGACATTTGAGATCAAGAGGTGGCCATTCAGCTCCTCCAAGTTCAATCCTCTTCAGTGACGAGAATGCTCATTTCATTGCCTCGGGTTCCTTAGACAGATCTTTTTGGTTATTCTCCCTTCGTAAAGACGCACAATCTCAAGAAATGTCGCAGAAAGAAAGCAAAGTGAAAAATGGAAAATTACAGGCAGGAATTTCCGGTAAGTTCAGAAACAAATTTCCTCCTATCATTTCCATTGTACAAGAAAATAGTAGATTTAGAGAATGGGATAACGTATTGACTGCTCATCAGGACGAAAAGTTTGCAAGAACGTGGAGCTCTAAGAATAAAAAGATTGGAAAACACCATTTAGACACCATTGATGATGGTATAGTCAAATCAATTGCCATCAGCCAGTGTGGTAACTTTGGATTTGTTGGAAGTAGTAACGGTGGTATTGGGGTTTACAATCTTCAAAGTGGAGCACTACGAAAAAAGTACAAATTGCACAAGAAGTCTGTCACAGGAATTGCTATTGATGGTATGAACAGAAAAATGGTTTCATGTGGGTTGGATGGTATAGTAGGTTTTTATGATTTCTCTCAGAGCAAATATTTGGGCAGACTCACATTCGATGCTCCAATAACGAGCTTGTGCTACCATCGCTCAACAGATCTTTTTGCTATCGCTCTAGATGATTTGTCCATCGTGATCATTGATTCTGTTTCTCAGAAAGCAGTGAGACAACTAATCGGGCATACTAACAGAATAACCTCTATGGATTTCTCAAATGATGGAAGATGGTTAGTATCATCATCGTTAGACTCAACTATAAGAACCTGGGATTTACCAACTGGGGGATGCATCGACGGTATCATACTGCCAAAGGTTGCTACAAATTTGAAGATGTCTCCAAATGGAGAATTTTTAGCTACTTCCCATGTTAATGACGTCGGCATATCATTATGGACTAACAAAGCTCAATTTAAGAAAATTTCAACTAAGCATATCGTGGATGAAGAATTATTTGCAAACGTATTGTTACCAAACGTAAGTGGTGAAGGTGGTTCATCCATTATTGAGGGTGCATTGGATTCAGATGAAGTTGATCTGGAGGACAGCATGTACATATCCCCAGGAAACCTTGACAATGAATTGATCACTTTTTCTGCAAATTCTAGAAATAAATTCAACTCTGTTATTTATCTTGATTCAATCAAACAAAGGAATAAAACCAAAGAAGCACCAAAGAAACAAGATAATTTGCCATTTTTCCTTGAGCTTACAGGTTTGAAAGTTGGTAATAGTGCAATTGAGAATCAAGTCGGCAAAGATGCGATGGAGAAGATGAATCAACGCCAAGGAGAAACAGACACAACTTCAAAGCTTTTGGAACTTGATAAAACCAAGGAATATCAGTTTGAAACAGAGTTCACGAAATTGCTAAGAGTGAAAGAGTACAGTGATTTCACCAAATTGGTTGTTGCTCTATCGCCATCTGCCATAGATTTCGAGATAAAGTCAATTTCATTTGCACCCCCTTACGATGAAATTGTGTCATTCTTTGAGGCAATGAAATTTGGAATGGAGTCAAACCTTGACATTGAGATGCTAATTGCTATTGTGTTTAGTTTCCTACAATCACACTCCGATACCATTTATGAAATCAAGAAACTTGCCAAGGAATCCAACGAAGCTGCCATGAGGGTCATCAAAGCACTCGATGAATTCAATAATGCAACAGTTACAGTTGTTGCTAAATTAGATGAAATCACCAAATATTGTTCTAGCGTCGTTAACTTCATAACAACCTCATAACTATTTTCTTCATTTTAATTTTATTTATAAATCTACATTTTTATACATAAAGACACTTTGATAAGTTTTAATATACACGTCGAACTCAACTTCATATTTCCTTAGAGCATTTGTAATGCAGAACATCACCATTTGGATGAAAGCATAATATCTCAGACTTATTGAAATTTCGACCACAATGGACACAGCTGCTGTTTTGTGTCAACTTGAACATTTTCCGTTCAAGGTTCATTTTTCTCAACTTCATATTGATCACGTTAACTTTAAGTAGCTCATTTTTTATTATCAGGTTTTTGTTTAAAGAGTTCATTTTCTTCAAATTCAACACCAGAAAGGATGAAACCAAATTCATGGAAATGTCATCGGGAAGTTTGACTAGAATCTCCTCGAAGTCAATGTAATCAAGATCTGGATTATTCAAAATGTGAGATACAATACTTGAATAATCGTTGTTTTTCAAGCACAAATCTATGACTTTGAAAATCAATCCTCGACTCAAGCTATCGTTTTTGATTTCACGTACGTGCAGACAAAACTCGACTGATGCCCTTATGTTATCCAAGTCGTATATGTAAATGTTCAATATATCGTCGTATCTACCAAGTTTTAATAGAGGGGGTATCATTAATCGTTGTGTTATTTGTGATGGCTTCATAGTTTTCAATTTTTTTAAAATTTGGTTAGCATTGTAAACGCTCGTTTGATAAAGTTTTTCAATTTTTTTATGATTTGCCTCAACGTTGTTAAAATATATATCGAACAAAGAATTTGTAACCTCTAAGCTAGCAACATTCTCGTCGAAAACAAGGTACTCCAGGTACTGAGCTAAACTTTCTTTCAGGTGATGCTCGGCTAGGTATTTTATAATTTGCTTGTAATCAAAATTGGAGTAATCAATATTGCTATTCATAAATAACAAGTTAAAATTTTCCCTTTTATTATCAATGATGAGTTGTAAGTTATCAGTAATGAGCTCCATGGGTGCAGGTTGAAGACTAATCAATTTTTGTAGGAAACTCAATAATTCATTTATTTTGTTCATTTGGCGCAATAACGCAATCGCCTTCCCATATTCACGTCTAGTATAATAAAATGTGACTAATTGGTCCAATAAATTGAGTTCTTTGCATTTCCTCTCCACTACTTCAAAATCACAAAAGGTCTTAGATCTTAAAAATGGATTTATCATCTTCGTATTTACTAATAGATAACAATCAAAAAGATAGTTATCCAATAAGGCCAGATTTTTCTCCACAGAAAAATCAGGATCATCATCCTTATAAACAGAGAGGGTTATTTCAAGATTATTATATTTGAACACGGTATAGGAATTATCTAAGAGTCTAATCAATTTTCTTCTTGAATCTGTGAAAAAACTTATTAATTGGTAAATCTTTGACTTTTGAACGTGCGATAGATGCATTTCCCATTTTTCAAGTATCTGCTTCAGGTCTTGTGGAAGGTTTGAGATGACCAATTTGGGAGATGCCATGTATTCTGTGAAAAGATCGATCGCCCTAGAAAACTTACCGTTTGATGACTGTAATAAATAAATTGCTTTCAGAAGTTGGAACTTTCGTAATTTTTCAAATTTGAGTTGTGCAACGTTATGCGTCGAATTGTCGGCTTCATCAGAGAAATTGGAGATATCAAGATTTTCAACCAACAGTATCGCATTGTCATAGTCTTGTTCACGATAGAGTAATTCCAGTATTTGATTGTAGTCAATCATTTCCATAAGTGTTATTCTCTCTTTAGTCAAAATTGAAATACGCATGTGGTGGTAATCTATTTGCATAACAGTGTTGAGTGAGATAGTTTGAAAAAGTTTGAAGTTTGCCACGCTTCTGACTTCTATCAAGTTCCCATACTGTAGAAAAATAAAGGGGAACTCAATTTTGCAACTTTTGAGATTTGTATTCGTGATTTTCACAGACATTGTTTTGTTATAGCCAGGGAAACTCAACGATATGAACGAATCATATTTGAGGAAAATTATCCTATTGGCAAAATAGTAGAAACAGGCCAACTGATTGTTATTTTTGAATGAAATCATTGAGTTCTTAATGTTCAAAGTTTGTTGTAAATCATGGCGTTTTATTTTAGAAGTTGTCAAATTGACATGTACTATATCATTTGGTGTTGATGAGGATATACATAAAAGTTGATCTGCGTCAATAAATCGTGTGAACTGTGTATTTGACATGTGAAGGTTATATTGATCAACAAAATTATGGTTTATCCACTTGAGAACAACTATTTGACTTTTCGATATCAATGCTACACAGGATATTAGATCTGAAATTTCTTTGTTGAACGATTCGGACCCTGGTGGGTCGCTCGTGGCTTGTCTTTCATGTGACAGGGTTGAATGAGTATCTATGGTGTTTGCGGTTCCCGGTGTATATGGAAATGGTTGTTGTTTTTCGACTACTACAGTAGCTAGTGAAATCATATCTGAGTTAGAGTCTTTCGCCATAGGGTGGGCCGAGGACAAGTTGTTCCAGATTGTGACATCAGTGGACTTTATTCTGATGGACTGGTAGTGTTGTTTTTCTTGACTTTGGATATTTTCTATATCTCGAAGCTCGACGGTTTCGTCGTAAACAATTATGATAATGCTGATGTGTGGTAGACAATAGAGACTTCTAATTCTTTTGATTGAATCATATATCTTGGTAAAACTGGAACCTGAAGTGGTTTCGTAGATTCCTCTCTGCGTGGCAACATATGTGACTTTATCCGCTGTAGCGAGGGCTATTGGCGTCTCTTCAAAAGCTTCCTTAAGCAGCGAAGAGCCCAATTGCTTGTTGAACAAAACAGTCATATCTTTGGTATGACTGAATTTGTACAAATGCGGGACAATTTGGAGTCCTTGTCAATTTAAGACGGTTACCTTCTACTATCTGATGTTGGTAGTATCAACTTTTACGTAGACGTGAGATGCTATCCGCGTAGCATTTTTTCATTCTATATATTTTACCCATTTCCTGCAGAGGCCCAACACGGACGATCGACGCTGGCGATATCAGAAAGCAGTTCCTTACTCTTCTTCGTTTTGAAAATCAGTATCAGCAGTTTGCAGTTGGAAAGCTGTATGGAAGACCAAAGCATTGAATTACTCTGTTGCTAGCTTTTGCATGAATTGTCCCAATTTTGGGAAGATGCGACGAGCCTCATCTAACAAGTCATGCACAGCCCAATTCATATCAAAATAATCATGTTGAAAATTAATATTCGTTAATCGAACAACTTCAGCAACAATTCAAAGACTGAGACTAATATAAAATTATCATAAGATTGTCGAAACAATGATTACTGCTGCGTACTCTTATTCGACTGAGTGAAGCACTTTACATTACTTAAATAAAGATATTCTGATGCGGGTCTGTTTATGTAGTAAAATAGTTGTCTCGGAGATCTCCTGAGTACATTGTGTAATAAACTCCGGAATACTTATGACTAATACATTTTTTCTTTTATTGGGTTTCATCGATTTTTTTGTTTTAGCAATAAGCACGAAAACTCATTGAACAATATGCCGAGAGCGTCATATGACGTCTAGATATAATTGTATTGACTGGCTTATTGCGTGATAGATTTCAAGAAAAAACCCAGACTAAAAAATGAAGAAAATAAGAGCTATAAATGAAATAATTAACTGATAATTGCCAATTAGTTGCTTTATAGCTGAGGTTTTCACGGTTCATCAAATGACGCATTTTCCAATCTAAAGGTCCTAGACTTGGTTTGCGATCTAACAAAAGCGTACTCTCTGCATCGCCTTCAATTATGTTATACCAATACCGGATGGAATAGTATTCTAGTGCTTCTTAATCCAACATCGTTACTTTACCTTGAATACCCTATATCATAATACGTACATCAATTCAGTTCGTAATAGGTGCCCTAGCTTGGGAAAAACAATTGTATATCAAGATATCCGAGAGGCAATGCAGCATAGATGAATTCTGAATAAGACTGCTATCTATGTCCCGCTACAGATGTTAATCATTTCGAAGATGTTTAGTGCTCATCTTCCCCGATTCAATAGGATCAAATGTTCAATTCCTGTGATTTAATAAACGACTGGGGCAATATATAAGGAAAACGTTGGGTCCGATCATGTTTGAAGTACCATTTGATTGAAAATCTTTTACAGGAGACACTACATACAAGGCAAGATGCACAAGAAAGCGTGATACAGCCTGGGTTTCAGAAATCTCAAAGGTAAACATATAGAGTGGGTTACAACACTAGATGCGCTCTGTCTAGCCAAAAAGAAAACCGTGCAAGTACTGAAAGAATTGAAAATGTGGCATAAGCTTAGGAAGGTATCCATGTGATCAGGAACTCAGCTATGTTGCAATCAAGAGAGTGTCAAGAGCCCATAGGTAGGGGTCATGCATCATGAAATCCCCAGCAGCTCATAAATGCGGCCCTCTATACCCTAACTTGGCATTACAGGAGACACCCTGAAGGTTTTTGTTGGGAAATACCACTTTCTGGGATATGATATTCCCACTGGATAGATTTATGAGTTACGGTTTGATTTTTTCAGAACGAGTGTGTCTACTGTCTGTTAACTCTGGCAAGTGTCTTCCAGGTGGACAATATGGACATATCGGGGAACCAGTATCAGCGAGGAGCACAACGCAGGCAATCATGTGCTGTGACAATCATACAGTCATTTGAGAATCGTTATTCAACGTTTGCAGAACTTCTGGCGATGCAAGGACGTCTATCTGTACCCTCCCCGGGGTTGAGGGCGCCGGGCCCTTCCCCACACGCATCGGCCGAAACACTCCGAGTTGGGAAAAAAATACTCGCCCGGATGGGAACACAACGGTGAGCTTTTTTCTGTCCGAGACAGAAGCAGGAAAGGGACAAAAGAAGGCGAGGAGGATGCTTGGGGAAGATGTTGCCGATGGGAAGGGAGAAGGAGGGAGAAGGAGGGAGAAACAAGGGGAGAAGGGGGAAGGGAGAAAGGGATACGAGGAAAATATAACGAGCCAGGATGGACAATCGGGTGAGGACAGTTATTGAGAGAGAGGAGGAGAAGAAGCGGGCGAACGTGGAGCTAAGAGAACGGTATCGCCGGTTGCTCCGGCGGACGGTGCTTTCCTTTGACAGTCCCGGAAGGGAGCGGGTGGTGTACGAGAACGAGAGTATGATTGACCATGTGCAGGACGAGCTGGACGCTCGGGTGAAGTATATGGAGCACGTTGCGAAGGAGTTGCGGGCCCGGGTGGAGCACACGGAAGAGAGGATGGTGAGGTACGAGACGGGGAAGGTGCAGCAGCGTGTGGAGCTGCTCAACCAGAAGATCCGCATTCTCGAGGCGACCGTGAGACACATTGCTGCGCCGGAGTGACTTGCAGAGTGGTATGTTTCGCTGTAGTATAGGAGTATATAGGATGGATATAAAGGTTATCGATGCGAGAAATTAGTATAGTTGACAAATAGTAGTAGTAGTAGTAGTAGTAGTAGTAGTAGAAGAAGTAGTAAGGATATCAGGGGATGCCTCCTCTGGCAACCCTCTCAAACATTTTCGTGTTTTCCCAACCCGTGTAAATGACCTTGAAGCCGTCCTCCATGTTGAGGCCCCGCTTGAGCGGCTTCCCGTAAGCCACTAGGTTCCGATACACGCTGAGGTACACGTCCTCGTTGTACTCAGCGAGCTTGCCCAAGGAATGCGACTGTTTTCGCTTCTGGTAGTCTGCCTTCGGGACAGTGGGCTTCAACCACTGAGCCCTCTGCTCCTCCCAAAGCTCAGCGCCGGAGAGCACGGGCGGGATGGGTTCCTTGTCGTCCGGCTGCTTCACGGACACCTCAGAGGAGATCGCTGTGCTCTTGGTGCTGGCGGTGCTCGTGCGGGCACTTTCTGTTGTACTCTTGGAGTTTGATGCTGCTGCAGCAGCAGCAGCGGCGGCGGCGGCGGCGTCACACGCCGGCAAGGAAGCGTTGGACTCCTTGCGGTAAACATCTGTGTAATCTTTGTACTCGTCCTCGCTGTCAAGGCTCTCGAAAAGGTTCTCAACGTCCCTGTCGTCGTCGTTGTGAAGAAGCACGGCGTTGGTCATCTGTTTGAGTGACTGCATCGCGGTGGCACAGCGGCTTCTGAGCGAGTCACCTATGGAACGCTTGCGCTTGACTTCTTTAACCATGGTGTATATCTATTTATCTGTGTAACTGTTGAATGGGGTATGCGGAATCAGAGAGACCGACCGATCGATCTTCTTACAGAGTGGCACGTGGAACAAGTAGGAAAACGCCAAAGAGAGCTTTCTCTGTGGCTAGGTCTTCTGCGCAAACAACACAAGATGCGGAAGAGGAGAAGGAGGTGCGTGGACTGCGTAATGCTCGACAGTCCCTGCGTTCGTGGTAGAGATGACGTGGTCGTGGCAGAAGAACGCAACAGATGGAAGGAGAAGATGAGCAAGAGAGAGGGAGAGAGCGGCCACCGATTAAGGTTTAGGTGGGCCTCCGTGACACACGACGGGAGCTCGGTGATGCAGAAAACGCCTCGAGCCTGGCTCTGTACTGGGCACGGACTATCTGGCAGCGGCGGCAATACGGCGGCAGCGCTAGCTCCACCGGGTGCCGGGATAGAACTTATCGTGCGGGAGGAGTGTTGCAGCGGTGTCAGGGGAGCCGCAGGCAGAAACGGGGGAAGAGGGGTGGGGAGGTGGGGGGCCCACCGCAAAAAGGCCGCTGTCGCTTAATAATGCAGCGGGCGACGAGTGCGGGCTGGCCCTGCTAAACGGGGGTTAGAGGTCGGCGACGCATATCGACGCGCCGATCGACGCTAGTTGCACTTTCTGCACCAGCGCACGCTGTCGACAGAAAGACTAGCACCGTCGTGCAGCACGGGGCCGGTCCAGGACCGGGAGTTATAGCCATGACGGAAGCTGCCGTGGTAGGCCGTCAGTGGCGGCAGGATGCGGAGACGGACGACAAGCATGTCGGCGATGTTCTCCTCGACGTTGTCAGACTGGACGGCGTAGCGTGGCTCCGGCGAGGAAGACGAGGAGGGAGGAGAAGAGTTTTGAGGGGAGCATGAATTCAGTGGAGCAGCGGACCTGCCGTTAGTTGTCTTTGCATTGGAGCCGGCAGCGTGTTTGCTGTTCTTAGAGCTCTGTAGTGACTGGAACTCCGCCAGAGGGTCTGTGCTGAGGAGGATGCCGCAGTGGTAGAGGATGGCGACGATGTCGCTGTCGTCGGTGTAGATGTCGGTGCCCCAAACCTGGCGGCGGTAAACGTTTTCGTTATCGTAAAGCTCGTAGCGGGGGATGCGCACGTCGACGGTGCAATTGAGGTGGTTGCAGAGGAAGTCGGGGAGCAGGGGCACTGCGACGGGAAGCGGGTCAATCTTTGAGGCGACAGCCGTAGTGGCGAGCTTGAGTTCGTCAAGGTTAGTGTCTGTAGCTGCTGCTGTTGCAGCTGCTGCTCCGCCAAACATTTTGTCGACATACTCCTGCTCGGGTGGTGTGATATTTATGAAAAACGCCCGGTAGTTCGCCGTGGAGGGGTTTTCGGCATAGTCGATGTGTCCGAGATGTTTCGAGGGCAATTGCTGGACCTGCTCCCGAACAGACGTTGCAATGGGCATGGTTGAAACGCTCTGGAGTCGGGTAGTGCAGTAGAAAAACGAGGAGGTGTGTTGGGAGTGGAGATCTCGAATGGGAAGAAGCGAAATAGAAGACGAGACATAGGCGGAGGGAAAAACACGACGGGCGCAGTCCGGAAGGGGAAACGGGTCTGTGCGCTTGATTGATTGCCATGAGGGGGGCGGAGGGTTGGGAGAGAGGTGCTAACGGGAAGGAGACAGGACAGGGGGATGCCTGGCCTCCCCCCCCTCCCCCCTCGACACATCCGATAATGTTACAGGCGTCCTACACGAGGTTGCTCAACAGCAACAATTTCGCCGTCATCGGCGACAGCGACCGCGTGTACAACACGACGCCCGAGGGCCTCACGGAGTTGACCGCCACTCTTGCTGCCTCGCCGGGGCCCTCCCTTGCGGACTACATCGGCGTCGCCAACTACTGCAAATCCCTAGTGCTCAACCCAGCCATCACCAGCTTCAACCTGCAGGTCGACGACATCATGCACATCTGGGAGACCCGTCTGCTCTGCATGCTCATCGTCGCCGTTCTTGCCAGGAAAAACCTCACAGGTGCGGCCGGCCCGGTCCTCGTCTCTGATAAGATGCTGCAGTTCGAGGCCGGCAACGTGCTCGACCAGGTCATGCATCTCAATTCCACCGCTGCTGCTGCATCTACTTCCGCCACAAGCTCCCCGGCTACCTCCAAGCGGACAAGGAAGCAGATCAAGCTTGACCACCAGTTCGCCAACGTGCTCATGTGGATGAAACACGGCGGCCGCGACGTCGCCTTGCTCGACCACTACTACAAGGAGGTTTTCCGAGCCCGTACGACGGGCCAGCAAGACCAGGAATACCTCGACCGCCTCCAGTTTGCCGTTCTCGCCGTACTTCTCCGCCGCAAGGAGCTCTTTACCGCCTACACCGTCGTCAATATGGAGAACAACCGCACTGCAGAAGCGACGAGCCTCGTCCGCGACCGTATTGAGACTAACGCCCAGGACACGGACCTGCTCTGCCTCGGCCTCTCTCTGGCCATCCAGGACGATCGGCCCGGACGATCTGGCACTGTCGCTCTCTACGCGCTGCTCGTTAAAGCCCTCAGCTTACGCACGTGACATATCACCCTGCACACCGCAGTCACGTCTTTCTGCAGCGCGAACATGTATTGTGAGTGGCCAAAAATTTTCCAGATTTTCCACGGCAGACCCCCTCCGACGGGGCTGTCGCGCCCACTGCTTCCCGTTGTCTCCCTTCGTCCCCCACTCACTCGCAGCACCTGCTATCACCAATCGGGAACCCGCACAGTACCCACACTCACACTGGCAGGGTGGTGAGCATACGCTGGAGAGACGCTACGGTACATACATATTGAAATTTGTAGGTTTCTCTGAGTCTGTTGCACGCAAAAAGCTCATATATAGTTTCCTTAAGCAAGAAGAACATCCCCTCCCAACAGTACAAAATGGCCAAGGAATTAAAGGACGCAGTCACCAGAGAATATACCATCAACTTGCACAAGAGACTCCACGGTGTCACCTTCAAGAAGAGAGCTCCAAAGGCCGTCAAGGAGATCAAGAAGTTCGCAAAATTACACATGGGCACTGACGACGTCAGATTGGATCCAAAGTTGAACGTCGAATTGTGGAAGAGAGGTATCCAAGGTGTTCCTTACAGATTGAGACTCAGAATCTCAAGAAAGAGAAACGAAGACGAAAACGCAAAAGCCACCATGTTCTCTTACGTCGAATCTGTCAGCGTTCCTACCGTTAAAGGCTTAGAAACCATCGTCGTCGAAGATGATGAATAAATTATTTAATTACTGCATGCCACTGAATCAACATCAATAAACAAAAATTCATCCTTGCAATAGTTTTCTAATCTATCTATATAAAATCCCTACGACTGTTTTTAATAAAACTTTAATAAAAAAACCTCAAAATTATTAAAAACTCCCCCACACATCTAGCTGCTCTGCTGCTGGACTGCAATGAAAGGCATTTGGAAGTTTAACTCAGCTACACTTGCAACTACAGCTACAGCTACAGCTACGACCATTACAGTACGAAGAAAAGTCAGTGTAACTATGACAAATGTACCCATCACAACAACAAGTCCGCGTAATGTCCATCTCAAAACGAGACAGATAAAACAAGTTGGAAACACAGGGGGCTACCCCCATGTCTTGTTCAAATATTGGTACAATTAAAAAAACCTTCATCATTTTTTCTTAGTATCGTAATGTAAAGAGAAAGAAGTGAAAGAAATAGCCAAGGGATCGAACAAACAGGGCATATCCTTATACCGTGTTTCTTTTCTGAGTGTCTATGCCTCTGATATCCTCAATTGACTCCTGGTGTAACCCACTATCTTGCTTACCCTTCAACAGAAGCATTAGCTCTCGAACTTGTAGTGCCTCCATCCACACATTTTTTTCCTCACGCCTACTCTCGCCCCTAGGCTTTTCCCGTTCCCAATCTCTCGGTAAGGGTTTCTTTATTCCATTACATCAATCGACCAATCTGGCCCTATATATGCATTCTAGACGTTTACAAATTCGCCATTTTACTGCGGTCCTCTCGTACAGGAACACTGACGCCCGTTCCAAAGCCCTCTTCTCCTGGCCGTTTTAGGTCGTATCTCTGGTCAAACCACTCCAACAGCCCGATGAGGTCGTTGCACTCGTTGAGCCCAATCAACGCCTTCCGCTCGATAAGCCCTTCCATCATGCACGCCAGATGGTGCTGGACCAATCTGAATGGCAATCCGTATGCCGTAGCGTAATCCCAGAACCGTTCGATGGCACCCCATGGACACTTTTCGTAACCAGCAAACATCGCAGGATTGTTCAACACTCCCCGGACAGCCATGACACCATCGCATTTGGTATACTCGCTGATCTCGTAGGCATCCTTCAAGCTAAAACAGTCACCGTTGGCAATGACTGGGACGCTCACATTCGCCTTCACGATTCGTATCTTATCAAAGTTAGCTGGCTGGCTACTTCTCGTGTTCTTAGTTCTCCCATGTACAGTAATAAAATCCACGCCGGCCTTTTCAACTTGTTTCACAAATTCAATAGTTTCGTTGATGTCATCGTGGACACGAATCTTTGTCTCAATACAGATCTCGTCGCCCCATTTCCTTTTAACCTCGTACACCATTTCTGATACTAAGTCTTTGTTACTCATCAACGCAGCACCAATACCTTCACGCACTTGCTCTTTGATGGGACACCCACAATTAATTCCTATACCGTCCACGTATGGCTGCACCATTTCAACAAACCTCATTAAATCTGTGACGTTATTAACCCCAACCTGCACGATCAACGGCCTGTCATAGTTGTTCGTAGTGAAATCACTCAACCTTGCATTTTCATTTCTTACAAACTCTCTAGCTAGTATCATAGGACTGTAGACAATATCGCACTTGTAGTCACGGACCAACTTCCGAAATGGTAATTTGGAATATCGCACCATAGGACCTGCAATAAACACAGGTCTACCTTCTTTCTGGTACCTCCTAATGATGTTAATCGGTTTATCCTCTGGATTTCTAGCTCTTATATGGTTCATGTTGGGAATCACTGAAATATTCAGTTCTTTCGATAGCGATAGGACTTGTTTTTGTTTCTGTTCTTGTTCTTGTTGTCTTTCTTCACTTTCAGCTTTACTTGCATGCAAGAGTTTAGGGTCGACGACATCATTACCACTGGTCATTCCTACTTTGCTGCAGCTGAACCTGGTGCTTGTGTATTGATAGAAGACTGAGTTTGACGTGTTCAAGGTGGATCTCAACAACGGAGACTTGAATGAAGCGGGAATCACTTTGGTTACTTCAAGAGAGTGAGATCTTCAAAAAAGGAAAGAAGAAAGGAACAAACAAGATACTAGAAAGTATCAAATGCAAATGATGAGCTGTATTACCTTCCTTATCGCTAGTCACCCGCTGCGATATAAGCTTAAAAGGTTATCAACTTTCTGCCATCGCCATTTCCATTCCTCGAAGCGAAGATAAAAATTGAAGGAAAAAAATAGCAATCCGCAGCGTATCGACTTTCCCAATCGGGCAAGTGTGCCCATCGCCGGTTCCCAATAAGGCAAGCCGACAGGCTTATCAGTACGCTCTGCATTCCAGGGATGGGTATGTTGTAACCTGGTAGTAAGCTGGGAGGGGAGGAGGGAAGAGTACTCTCTCCCAGAAGGTTCGCCAAATTATTGCAAAACAAACAAGCATTTACGTCTTGTCATCAAAGGAATCAAAATCACAGGTCTCTAAAAACAAATTTAATCTTGTATTACCCCAAAAGCACTGTAGCTTGATTGAATGTACTTCTTCTATTTTTATAATAGTCCTGTTATCAATAAGCAAATATTATTCTGCAATGCATTAATCCTTTTATTCAAGCTTGTTTGAATGTCAAAAGAAACGGTAACAACAACTACAAAAGATTGTATCACGTGACCCATATACCCACATTTCCTTCCGCACTTATTTTCCGATTCTTCCAAAGCCTGAATTTTTTTCCTTTCTTTCCATTTTGGTCAATTTTTCAGCATGATATTAGAGTGAAATTCTTTAACAAATCAAAACATTTGTGTGAAGGATAATTTCAAATTTAAACCGAGAATGTCTGGACTGGAACCAGTGAAAAGACCAGCTGAAGAAATTGCAGATGTTTCTGTTGAAGCAAAGAAGTTCAAGACTGACGAAGTTCCTAAAGGTGTCGCTGCGATCAAACCGGAATATATTATTTCTGTAACAGATGCTGATGCAATTTTCGATGATGATGCGGCAGAAGCTTCAACAGCTGCAGAACAAGAAGAAATGGAGAAGAACAGTAATAACAAAAATGGGAAAAACAAAGGGAAAAACAAGAACCGTGGTCAAAACAAAGCCAGAAAGTTGATCCAAGTCAAGGAAGAAATGAAAATCTGTCCATCCATTCTTGATCCTGAATCTGGTAAAAAATGTCTGAAAGGTTCAGAATGTAACTGGTGTCATGACATTTCTGTATACTTACAACAGAAGGAGCCGTGTATTGACGGTGTTTGTCCTGTATGGAAAGAATTGGGCTATTGTCCAATGGGTATCAAATGCAGATGGTTGAAGTCCCACTTCAATTATGATACAAACACTTTGACTTACGAAAGTGGGTATGTCAGAGACGAAAATAGAGGAGAAGTCAATATGGTCAGTCTAGCGGATAAAAGATTATTGCATGCCAAGAGATTTGATTTTAAAATCAGTGAAGTTGCTCTGAAGCTAGTTGATGAAGAGAGAGTAGCCAAGATGGATCCTGAAAAAAGGAAAGAATTAGAAAATGAATTTCATGAATTCAAGGTTAAGGCTACAGAAAAGAAGAAATTAGATTACAAAAATAAGAAAGTTTTGTCCCCATTAACCACGGTGGGTAACTTACCATATAGAAGATTGATGAAGACTTTAGGTGCAGATATCACATTTAGTGAGATGGCGTTAGCCAACTCTTTGATCAGTGGTCAAAACAGTGAATGGGCATTGTTGAAGGCACATAGAAGTGAATACCCTGGTTTTGGTGTTCAGATTGCAGCATCCAAGCCATGGCAAGCAGCCAAATCTGCTGAAGCAATTTACAAATTTGCAGGCCAGAACGTTAGTGAGATCAATTTGAACTGTGGTTGTCCAATTGATCTATTGTTCAAGAAGGGGGAGGGATCTGCATTGATGACTAGTTCCAACAGAATGAAAAACCTCCTAAAGTTGATGAACGACTGCAGTGGTGATATCCCAGTAACGGTAAAGATGAGAATGGGTGTCCAGGACAAAAAACCAGTAGCCATTGATATTGTTGACAAGTTACTCAATGCTGGAGACATTGGTGCAGTCACAATTCATGGTAGATCAAGACAGCAAAGATACACAAGAGAGGCGAATTGGGATTACATTGAAGAAGTTGGTAAGGTAGTGAAGTCTTTTAACGAAAGTTATGAAGAGAAGAAAGATGTCTCCGATAGACCAAACCCAGTTTATCTTATTGGCAATGGTGATTGCTACACATTTGAAGATTGGTATGAGCACACTGCGAGAGAAGGGATTGACACCGTTATGATTGCAAGAGGTGCATTAATCAAACCATGGATTTTCGAAGAAATCGAGGCACAACAATACTTGGACAAGTCATCGACTGAAAGACTGAGGATCATTGAAGACTATGCCAGATTTGCGTTGCAGCACTGGGGCACTGATGAATTTGGTATCAACACAAGTAGAAGATTTTTGTGCGAGTTCCTATCATTTACATATAGATACATTCCTGTGGGAATCTTAGAGAAGTTGCCACCGAAACTCAATCAAAGACCACCAAAGTGGAGGGGTCGTGATGAAATGGAGACATTGCTAGGCTCGAGCGACTATAAAGATTGGATTAAAATCACGGAAATGTTTTTAGGCCCTGCTAATGAAAACTTTAGTTTTATTCCTAAGCATAAGAGCAATTCTTACGATACACCGAGACAATGATTTTACGTGAGGATGGTTATTTCTGTCCAATACTATATATCGAAATGTATAAGTAAGTATGAATGATTCGTCTGAACAAAGGAAAAAAAAAGAAAGAGTTCTGTAAAGGAGATAAGGGGTAGAAATTTTTCCTTATTGTGAGGTTGATCGTTTGTCTGCTCAATATTCGTCACTAAGAGCTTTCGATTTCTTCAACAACGTCGCCTTTTCAGCTTCTAGCTCTTTAATTTTTGCTCTCAATTTATCATCGCTTGCGCTTGATGAAACTGCAGATGAACCAGATTCAGCCTCCAACTTCTTAACCTTCTCCTTGACTTCCAACAAGTCAAACACCATGCTGTATGTTCTATTCAAAATCAAGGATAGGAACAACGTAAACCCACAAAGATACATGTTTCTTTGAGAGTAGAATCTTCTTGATTGGATCTCTGCTCTGCTAACTCCTCCATTCAACACATCGTTGTTAGTGAGCCCCCCGTTGTAAAGTTCGTTGGTAACCTTCATAGTTCTATTGATCGAGTCTGCAAACATAATACCTATAAACACAAACACACATTTGGTCACTACTTGGAATTGCTGTGAATGGAATGGGATGGATAGCGCCTTCAATAAAGGACGACGAAGCTTCGATGGCAATGGAAACGAAATAAGGGAGAACATAATCATTTCTACCACAAGGAGAGAGAAAGTAAGTACGTATTGGAATGCCATTGTGTACTGTTTTGCTAATTGACTAATCTATCTGGATGTACGAGCCAATTGAAAAACAGTTCTTATACTACGTGGTGGAAAGAAGTGCAAAGGAAAGGCAGACTACTTGAGGACGTGTCCCACTGTTTCTATCTGGGTGGCGCAGAAAGCTAAAAGAGCAGAAAAATTCGAGCCCCGAAATTTTGACATGATCAGTGGTGCTAGGCAGGCGGAAAGTTACTGAAAATTGACATGCAAGAAGGGTTTATCAAACACAACGAACATGTTGATCATGCTGCATAGTTCGTTGTAAATTTATGTTCACTTCTGTAGGGAAGCATGACTATATGGCTTACAAGCCTAGCTGCTTAAACTAGCCGGGCCACTGCCAGTCGGTGCGGGCTGTTTCTGCCCATCCTAGCGGGAAGCCGAGCAACTTTGGGCGGGAAATTCAATTTTCAGCGCTGGTCCGTTTCCCGTTTTCTGGGGAAAGTCCTCCTGTGATAGCTAAACTTAGAGCTGGTCCAAGGGCTATTTTACTTTTCGCACCGGGTTTGTCGTTGGAATTTTTGATTTTCCCCACGAAAAGATATTTTTGTGGACTAAATTTTCAGGCGGGCTTCTCGGGGAATGGGTATGCTTGGCAAAAATGTTTCTTACCTACTCCGAGAAGTGTGGCAAATTAGGAGTTTCGGAGAAATGAAAACAGCGAACTATAAATGGTGAATGATCTTTTCACCTCATAGATATGAAATGGAGGCCAATTATTTCATATTATTTGATACCGATATGACTTGTACCGCTAGTATTGGTTTGGATTTAGCGAATAGACTACGGTGAACCCTTTTGAAACACCTTTGCCGTACACTTACTATTCGGGAACAAATTATTTGGAAGATTGTCGTAATGTTCGTGTTTTGTTAGTCTGAATATGGTAGCATCAAGTTTTATATGAACACTTCTCATTATATCAACAGGTGCATTAGCGGTTTTTGCTTTTTGACATGTTTCCTGACTGAAGCAAAATGAGTTTCAAGTTAGTTATTGCAAGCTAGGAGCTATTTGGCCGACTCATCTGCATTAGAGCATGCCGCATGAATAGTAATGATGATATCTGCGTAATGAGGCTTCAATTAATTCTGCAGTCTTAACTATAACGTAAAAATATTATTATTGCCTCAACAAAGGTTGAGACTACATTGGATAGAGCTTTATATGTATATACAAATGGAATTATATATGTTATTCTATATATTGATCTATACACACATATAATAGACACTTGTGAAAAGGTAGCATAAAGAAGAGAAAAAAAATCGTAGGCGGTGGGTGGTTGAAGTTAGTTTCCAAGGAAACTATGCTGTCTATGGGATTATAGGAAAGGAGATGACTTTTTTTGGAGGGTTTTTCTTATTTTCAAATGTGTTCTTTTGGTGAAGATGATAATGGTGTTGATGATGATGGAGCTTGTTCGATACTTCATCAATGCGTAGTATGACCTCTGTGGTATTTCAAACCATTGAGGTTTTTGTAGCGCTTGCCACAAACTTCGCATCTATAAGGCTTGTCTTTCTCAAAGGCCATTCCGTTAGGGTAGGGGGAATCTGAATCTGGGTTGATAACAGATAACGTTCCGTCGGAGTTTTCCCTCAAGGTCTGATTTTGGTGCCCATGCAACCTGTGGTACTTCAAACCGTTTTGGTTCTTGTAGGTCTTGCTGCAGCCAAGGACGGGACATTGGAACGGACGTTCGTCCTTCTGTTCAATGACGTAGAGCCTTCTTGCCGGGTCGTCAATACAGACCTCCTGTCCCATGTCATCGTCGTCGATGTTCGCGTCGTCAACGTCCATCTGAAACTGGGTGTCGTGATCCATATTCATGTCTCCGTCATTGTGGACTCGTATTCCTCCGCCTGCCTTGTGCATCGATAATTGGGTATTTTTGATCTTGTTGTGGCTGCTGCTGCTATTATGACTGGAGTTTTCGTGGCTATTGTTATTATTGAGGGTGTTTATATTATTAATGTTGTAAGTAGTGTTGGTATTGTTATTAAGGCTGTTGTTTGCGTGGTCGTTACCGTCATATGCGCTCTGAGGATTGTTGAGTTGGTGTTGGATCTGCTGGTGGAACATCTTTGTCTGGTTTTCCAGGTCCTTTGTCAAGGTGTCGTTCTGGAAGAATCCCCCGCCGTTGTTGGCGGAGAAGTCGAACTGCACGGGCTCCTGGTCGTGGCTGCTCAACTTATTGAGGTTTGCCTGGCTGGAGTCGTTGCCCATCCCGTTGTTTCCGTTGATGTTACCATTCATACTGTCACCCGGCTGCAAGAAGTTGAAGTTAGAAAGCGTCTTATGGAGCTCGTTGTTCTGTAGGTTGTTGTTTGGGTTCTGGTCGTAAGTGAGGTTCAGGTTGAAGCTGGAGATCTTGTTGTTGGACTTCGGGTTCATGCTGAACTTTTTGCTGTTGTTGCTCAAGTTCTGCTTAGTGTTCAAGTGATTGTTCAAGAAGACCTCGTTGGTGGGGACGGCTCCGATGGAGTTGTTTGCGTTTCTCATCCTGTCAAGGCCGGTGTTGGCAGCGATGCCGTGGTTGATGTTGTTTGAGTTCGAGTTGAGGTTCATTCCGTTGAGCTGGATGCTTGTTGGGTCCTGCTGGATATGCATCTCCTCGTAGTGGCGCAACAAGTCGTGCAAGGTGGGGAGGATCTGGCCGCAGCAGGAGTAATCCTTGCAGTAGTTTGCCTCCAGGTCTGCCAAGTAGGACGAGTTGGGGACGGAGGAGTCGTACATCATGATGCTGTCTGTGCGGAGGTCCATGGCGTTATTGTTGTTGAAGTTGCCGTTGAAAAGGTTGATGGACTGGTTCCTCTGCTGCTGGTACTGGCTGTGGCTGCCGTTGCCTCCCAACTGCTGCTGCTGCTGGTTCTGGTGGAGGTTGTTGTGGTTCTGGATGAACACCTCGTCCCGCAACCACGAGCCGATGCCGACGGACCCCCAGGAAACGCCCCCGACGCCCTGCGAGTGTGCTATGCTCTCCCTGCGCAAGCGGGGGTTCTGGTAGAGAGAGTTGTTGCGGGAGAAGGAGATGTTGATGGGCTGGGCGGAGTCGCCGTTGCCTGGCTGCTGGATCGCCATCGCCGAGGAGAGGTTCGAGAAGTTGCTGCTCATTGTGCTTGTATATGTCTGTGGAGGTATTGTCAATTAATAATCAGTGTCTGTCTGAATGAAGAATGTATATATGCACCTATCCACCTATCTACCTATCTATGTATGTCTGTATGTGCTGCGGATGGTATGCTGTGTTCGCTCTATAACCGGGGTGCAGGCGCTGATACCGTGGACTCTCCAGAATGTGGGTGTAGCGTCTGAATGCACACTGCTGCGTGGGCGGGCCGGTACGAAAAGTATGCCACTCGGACGACTTTCAGATCGAGCTGTACGGGAGAAAGAGTTTGTCCACTGAGTAGAGCCAGTGGGGGGTGGGGGAGACTATGCGAGGAGAAGCTAGACGCCGTCTTGTGCAGAAACCGGTGCAGGGGGGCTGTTGCAGAGAGAAAGTGGCAGTGGCAGTGGGAGAAAGTCAGCGAGCCAGCCAGACGCCGCAGCAGAGAGACAGGCCCAGCCAGACAGGGGGTCCCAGAAGACAAGATCGCACAGGCGACGGAGGGGAGGGAGCTCTCAGCGGGAGAGAGGCAGGTGGTGCAGGCCTGCAAGCAGGTTATCGCCTCTGCCCGCGGCGTACTGTTGCTGCTGCGACGAATTGCGCGGCAGGCAGCAGCCGGGCGGTTCTGCCGAGGCGGGTTTGGCGACGGCAACGGTGGGCGGCTGGAGTGCCGAGCCGGGCGGAGAGAGAGAGAGAGGGGGGAGGAAGAAAGAAGAAGGAAGAAGGAGGGAGGGGAAAAATAGAAGATGAGCGACGCGTCGATTGCGCCCATCGACGGGGATGACGGCCTGCGAAGTGTGCTTACGTCAGCCCAGGTAGGCGGGGAGGTCGGCAGGCATTAGCAGCGACATGAATCTGGCAGGTAGGCCGGGGCGGAATATTATTTATTGCAGGCCCGAAGGGAACACGGGGAAGGGGGCACAGGAAACGGGGACGGAATAGCCCTGTGGTGCCCCGCACACGAGACCCAACAGCCTCCGGCCAGCACAGAGCACCCCGGCACACGCACACGCACACGCACCCGCCAGCACCCGCCAGCACGATGAGACTGCTCTCGCAGAGCAGCAGGAAGAAAAAGGCAGGCAGTAGCAACAATAGCACGAGCATCGGAAGTGGCAGTGACGGCGGCAGTACGGTTGGGACGGCGGCAGCGGCGCCCGTGATGAACAGCAGCACAAGCATGACGACGCTGTCGACGACGTTCACGGTGGGCAGCAGCACGGGTAACAGCAAGACGCACTCCCGTTCGTCGTCGCTGCGGTCGCACGGCAGCTTCCACATGTCGATCACAAAGAACACCACCCCGTCGCCGTCGAGCAAGGTCTCGCCGAACAACTCGTCGCTGTCGATCCCGGCGCTCTCGTCTGTGTCGCCGTTACTCTTCTCGAAGTCGCCCTCGCTGTGCATCGGCAACAACAACGGCAGCGGAAGCAGCAGCGGCGGCAGCGGCAGCGGCAGCAACAACACCTTCCAGGTCTCCAACGAGAACCAGCGTCTCGAGCTGATCAAGGTGATCGAGCAGTCCCTGGGCAAGTTCAGCAGCCTCAAGAAGAACAACACGCTCAAGGCAAACATTCTCCGCCTCAACCTCCTCCCCTTCCTTCGTTTCCCGATCAAACCTTTCCTTAACATCAACGAGCTCCTCTCCACCTCCACCCTCGACCTCAACATAGACCTCCTCTTCCTGGAGGCACGCATTCTCCTCAACTGGTGGTCTGAGCTGCTCAACATCCTCCTCGTGGACTTCCAGTCCATCTCTGCCCTCGACCGAAATTGCTTCTTCGAATCCGTCTCCAGACTGCTCTCCCACAACATCTGGCTCCTTTTCCAGGCCAACGTCGACTACTCCCCCCAGTTTGCCGAGATCCACGAGAACTACAAACGCCTGCTCTTGCAGACCTTCGAGTTCGCCATCCTCCGGCTCAACTCCAAGTCTGTCTCTCTCTCAGCATCCATCTTCATCGGCAAGATCCTCGCATATGCATTCTTTAACCTGCAGGACATCTCGAGGGGGTTATCCTTTCTTTTGAACACAAAACTTGTCAACTACAAGAAAATATACAATCTTTGCATCTTCGACTCGTTCAACAACCTAAACCCGAGCTTCATGAACCAGTTCCCCAACATCTTGAACGACCTCACAACACAGTTCCCCAATCATTTGACACCCTTGATCAGCTCCAACATCCAGCCGCGAGACGTCAACTACATCATAGAGGCACAGTTCATGAACTCCATCTTCCCTCCAAGGGAGAAGATAGAAGGCATAAGGGAAACGAAGGGTGTCTGGGTCAATAGGTGGTCCTCTGTGGAGAACATCTCCCTTTTTTGTTCCTTCTTCAGAAACTACTTGACCATCTCCTCAGTCTATTTGAAAAACTTCCCCATGATGATGATCGACCAGTACTACATTTTCGGCATGCCAGGCTTTTTGGCCTTCTTGACCCACATCTACCAAATATTCAGTCTGCAGCTCAAAACCTTGGCCATTAGGAACTCAAACTCAAACTCGAGGCTGAAAAACAATATTTACAATAACAACATCCCCTACAATGATGCCCTTTTGGTCATCCCTCCTAAAGTCTCCAACGAGTCTAACATCGACAAATGTTTCAACGTCCTTCGAGATCTTCTAGTCAACCCAAGAAATTCAAACGAGCGATTGCTCAAGCCGGGCATCATCAAAGGTTACGAGAACATTCTGAAGCTCTTTATCACAAAGACAAACATCCTGGATACCTTCATGGTGGAAACCCTGCTGGACATCCTCATCCAGTTTCTGAAAACAATTGATGTGCTCGATGAGAACAACCTGAATGAGATGAATCATTCACTGATCGATTGGAACTTCTGGTTGGATATCCTCATTCGTCTATTGGACTCCAACAATTTGAATTGTGAGGTAAAGGCGATCTCCACATTCTACCAACTTTGGGATTTCATTCCTAATGACGTGTACCATTGTGACGACGATGCGAAAAGTAAGAAATACTGGATGTCTGCCGTATCAGAACATTTGAAAATGAACGTCATCGAATACCTGCTCAGCTCGAAAAATTGGTTCAAGTTCTTCGGGCATTACATGCCCTTTGAAAGAAGCTTGTTTGTGAAACTTTTGATTTGGAAGATTTTAGGAATATCTTCTTTTGAAAATTTAGTTTGTCTACAAGATTTCAAGTTGAAGAACAGTTGCGATGAGGCAAAAATCAAAAAACTGGTCAAGACAAGGCTGTATGAAACCTACACCAAGACTAAGAATTGTGTTTTCCAACCTTCCGATTTGTTAATGAACAAGAGATTTGTGGTAAGCAGAACTTTAGGCTCGGATACCAAAAAGAGGGACAAAAAGCTGAGAATTTACCCTTATGAAGTTTTGGATGATGCTGTATACTCAGCCTCCAAGCAACCTGCCTCGATAAGTTCTAAAATGTCGAGCACCTCTTTTGGGATTCCTCGATCAACATCGGCAGGATCTTTGAATGACTCAAAAGAACCGAAAGGCAAAAGCTCTAACTGGATGGGCAGGATATTCAATAAGTCACAGTCTCTGTCTGCTATCAACGACACTAACACCAGCAGTGCCAATGGCTCAAAAGTATTTGGAAAGCTGCTCAATCTATCAAAGAACACGACCGAAAAGAAGGAGACAAATTCACCAATTTCCTCACTCTCTTCTTCCCTCTCATCCTTAGAGTTGAATCAAACCTCAGAGGCCAACAGTATTAATGGCAATGGCAACCTGGTGGAGAACGAAAATAAGCATTTCTCTTGTCCACCAGAATGGGATCATGAGTTGGATATCGAGAAGGAAAATTACGAATTCATTCTTGTTGACGACGAACTCAAAATTCAATCGTTCGTGCAAAAGTTAAACGATTTCAATAACTCTGTGAAGAAGTTTCACTCAAGGGGGGAAATCTTGATGATCAACGATGAGCCAAAGCTGCCTTCAATCAAAGTGGGCAAATCATTGGGAGTGCACAGCAACGGAGATTCCAAAATCAACATAGAATCTTTGGAGAGCATTATCGATGAAAATGAGACCGAGAATGACAATTTTCTCGGAAATGACGAGCTAGAAGACGAGATGATCGATCTAAGTGGTGGGTTCAATGACGTTAACGGACTCAATCTCGATGCCAATCAAAATTACGGATATAACACAGGAACAAAAATATTTTACGATGGCAACAATATAGACATAAAGGAAAGATTGAGGGATTCCGACGCAGCAATGGCTTATCTCTCTAACGGACTGTTGGAGTATAACGAGGAGATTGTTGTTTTTGAAAACTTTCTAGCTGATAGAATCAGAGAGCTAGATTACAATGATTTGTCTGTCATGGAAGACATAGTGTTGAATAAGATCCATGATGGATGGAACGCAAACTTAAACGATGCTTCCTCATCATCGTTCTTGGAGATTTCAATGAGTGGCACCATCAGAGATGTCCCAGAGAAAACATATAGAGTCAGTAGGCAAGGGTACCTCAAGTTGAAGAGAGACATACCTAATATTGTTCCCGAGCTTCCAGGGGATCGACTTAATGCATACTAATCAAGGATACATCGGATTTTAAGATACACACATTTGTTGAAGTGGGTTCAAATTGCATACTATTACTTTTTTTTTCATTTATCATCATTTTCATTTAAATTATTTTCATCACATTTTCACCTGTTTTTTTCGTTATTGTTTAACATACTGCATACATACATGCTTATTATAGAGTCTTTTCTATTTTATTTTCCATTGTGTATTTTTTATATTCTGTTCAAAATAATGGACATTTTACGCATTCAAAACTTCAGTTAAAATCGTATTTCACTCTTCTGTAGAGAAAAATTGGTAGAGACTGCAGGTGCGAGAAATGTGCATCAGAGAGACAATACAGATTAGATACTTTTTAAAACCAAGGACATGCTTTTCCGGATATACTAATTCTTTCTTTTGTGTGTAACCTTCATGTCAATGGTTGCACCACAATTGCTACAGACAATACAGAATGATCATTAACTTTGGCTTTCCCTTGCAAATATGGAAGTCCTGGATATATGTTTGCATCACAGCCTTTACTATGTTTTTTGTGCTCCTACCATCATCGGTGCTAATCTATCTCCACTTTCAATCGAGCATTATACCTGAAACGACATTGCCAATGGTTCTACAGTTCCAATACATGAAAGAAGCAGGCCCGTTTGCATTTTACAACATGACCGAATCCGCATACGAGCAAGTCAAACCATGGAAAAATGCAAATACCAACACTTTCACAAAAATAGAGCAGGTACTCACAATTCACATGAAGTATCTCAAATTAACACCTGGGTCCACTGTCGGCGGAGTCCGTGTCAGTATCTACAATGACAAAAGGCCACCAGTTCTTCATAAAACATCAGTTAAAGGCTCAACTAGTCCGGAGATCGGAGGACCACACATAAGAAGCTGGCCATTCAAGGCAATTTCGATGGTTGATTCACAGAACGAGTTCAGTTTGTACCGTACTGATCGAAGATTTAGATCTTGGTCTGAAGTTGTTGGTAAATCATACTCCAAAAGTGTTCCTTTCATGAGTGGGATTGAGCCTCAAGTATTCGGAGACGAATCTAATAAATTGGGAATATTGGATTATTTCGTGCCTAAGTGGATGCTCAACGTTTTCGTTCCTAGAGGTATACAAAATCTACTTTCCATGGAAAACCTGGGCAATGCTTTGAGAAGGAAAGAATCACATGAGGACATTTACGATCATTTAAAATATTTGGAAACACTTGATCTGTTGAATTCATACGGCACGTTTCAGGATTTCCCTAGCAAGAGTTTCTCTACTGGTGTGGTGCTCTTTGAAGGTGAATTGGACTATAAAGAATTTGCAGGCACAAGCCTTTTGGTTGAACTGGACATGAGTGATGTTTTTGTGGTCGACGCTTATGTCAAACTCGATTACGTTTTAAGCGGATTTAGGTGGTGGGTTTACTGGTGGCCAGGCTTATGTTTTTTAATTGGAGTCACCATTATTTGGGTTGTCAGCTGTTTAAGTTGTTTAGCTTTCAGTTGGTTTGCCATGACGGCATGGGGAATTTACGGATGGTTAATGGAAACGCAAGAAGAAAAGGATAATGATGCCATTAAAAGAAATTTGACTGAACTATTGAAAGAATAAGTAAAATAAAAGACGTTTATAGATCTAACGAGACTTTCATTGTATAAGTAGTCGTAAACGGTAAGCAAATAACGAGAAGAAAGTAATGGAACACGTAAACGAGTGCCAAAAAGTTCATCTGAGCGTGTGGCTTATCATCGTTCGGGGTATAGAATGCAGTGATATATAACAATGAGGTGGCAGGGGGGAGGCAGAAGTTGATATTGGATATGAAGTAGAGAATCTTCTCGTCATAAAAAAGACCATCTCGGTAAATTTTTGAATTGAAAGCGCATCCTATTATTGGCATGATGAAGAGCCTTGCAAAAGTGACAGCAATTGGAACTCGCCATACACGCAAGGGTATGGTTGTCAGATTCAAACGACCTATAGTTCCCCCGAGCATGAGCAATCCAAATGGAACCTCAGCGGCACCGACATAGCCGGCCAAATCCATTAAAAAAGAGAGTGGCGGATCACCATCTGGAGCAGGATGGATGTGTGCTTGAGAAGTGACGACAAATAGTGCTTGTACCCAAGGAATCATACAAATAACGATTGAAATAATCATAGTCAACGATACAATTTTTAATGTTGAAGCTATCCACAAACTTATGATAGATTTGAACAGGTGGCAGTAATCTAGTGAATAGAGAAAATTTATGCCTTTTGACATCATAGTCTCTGCGTGTCTTGTGGAAGTTTTGATGTCTTCGGTTATTGGTGTCAGAAGATCGTATTTGGAGTATACCCTGACAATGTCGTTCATATCCTGCGGTGCTTGATTCAAAACTTGATCATTTCCTAGCAATATTCGAGGGACAGACAAAGTTCTTGACAGTGGTTCAGTGTAACGCATGTTTGAAGAAATTGTAGATCGAGTGGTAGTGGTTCTTAAGATAGGCTGTGGTATTTCATTGGAAAGTGTAGATCTAGACGACGAGTTACTGGGGGATGAAGATTCGTCTCTGGCGATATGTGGTTCTGGAAAGGTGATACGCGGTTGTTGCAAAGCGATTGGTGACGCTACATTCGATGACACATGTGGCCTAACTTCACTGGAGTCTGTGCTTGCCGATGATGATGACGAGGAAATGACTATTGAAGGGTTATCATGTTGCTGTAAAGAAGTTTCCAAGTTGCTCTCCTTCAAGGTTTGGTGTGTTGTAATTTCAAATCTGGCCTCTGTGTGAAAATCCATTTCAATCAGTTTGAAAGCGCCGAAATTGAACTGCACCAACATCTGTAAGGTGAAATAAATCATCACATAACTAACACCTTTGTCGATGTTGTTGAAGATTGACGAAGACTCCATAGTCTGGAGATAGGCAATGGGTAGATCGGAGATGTTGGGGAGGAGTCCACAGCAGATGAGGCCTCCCCACCAGTTCCTCGGACACCCGGCAGCTATTCCAAAGATAAAACACATCATCGATCCCAGGCCCATCAAGAAAAAAGAGACAATCACAATGGTTGCAATTTGATGGATGTCATCGTTGGAGATGTTAGTAACAATCTTTTGGAATGCCAAGCATGGAATCAGCACGTTCACTGCGATCGTACTAATATTCTTCGACGTTTCCACGGTGAGGATATTTTTCTTCGTTAGGATATACCCGATACCAATAATAAAGTAGATTTTAAATATCGGCTTTACTGCGATGTAGATGACTTCTCGTAGCTGGACTGCCATCTATGGTGGGGTTTTCTCCCTGGATATCTTAGTCTCAAACGGCATTAAGACTTCAAAGTAACCTGTACTTATAAATATCTAATCAAAAGTAAAAGAAAGTTTCTAAATGTCCAAGTGGAGGGAATCTGGTGTGGTGTCGACGTCCTGTTCATCCGGCCCGATCATGTGGTGGCACCAAGTCCATCCCACCTACCCGCTATCGCTGCTCGCGGGATGCAAGACTCCGGTGAAAAAAAAAGGGGTCCAAAAGGGGGTTCTCGCAATAGGCGAGATACAGGCACGCACGACGACGGGTAGGGGAGAGGGGGAAAACGGTCAGTCGATGTTGGCGAAGGTGTCTTCGGTCAACTCGCTATAGTGGGGGAACTTGTACGGGATGGTGTCTGGGGCAAGCTCGCTATAATGTTTCTCAATGAGCTTGATGAGGGCATCGTAAAGGATGCGGTAACCGATGCCGGAGAAGTGGATCCCGTCGGAAAGGATCTCGGAATAGTCGCCGTTCCTGGCCTTCTCCGAGCCGTGCTTCGCAATCCACGCTATAGTCTCATCGTACAAGGGCAAGACGGGTACAGTGCTGCCAAACCTGTCTTTCACGGCGTCCTGGTAGAGTTTGTTCGTCTCGTTGTCCCTGTAGTCGCCCGTGAGAAGGTCCTCCGGATGCGTTGTGTCCCAGAGTTTCTGGTCGTGGATGCCCGGCGTGATGACGACGAGAGCGATCTCCCGCTTCTGAAACTCCTCAATGATCACAGCCATGTTTGCGAGGAATTTGTCGAGCGGCAAGTGCTCGTTGTTGGTCGGCGACGTGCCCTTCTTGCACGCATCGTTCGTGCCAAAGAAGACGTAGGCGAGCTTGACCTTCTTCGAGTCTGGAACATCGTCGTGTTCAGTCCGCAGAATCGACCGCACTAGCGGAACGCCGTCTCTCGTGTTGTACCCGCTGAAGCCCCGCTGAAGCACCTGCAACCGTCTCACGTACGCGTTCTGGAGAGCAGCACCAAGACTGAACTGCAACGTGGTACCGGGAGCGGGGTACTGCCCAAAGGCGAGCTCTGTGATGGAGTCGCCGAGCAGCAGAAACGTGTTGTAGTCGGTGTAGCCCATCGTCGTGTCGTGTGTCTTCTCAGGCCCTGCTTTCCTTTCTCCTTTTCCTGTTGCTGTTGCCACCAAAACCCCTGCTGCTCTTTTCTGAGCCGCCTCGGGGCTCAGAAACTCCCCCATGCGGGGAAGAAAGAGAGGGATCGCCGCCGACGCGTCGCTGGCGGCGGGACATATTCTAGCGAGCTGCTGGCTGGCTGAGGGGCTCTCTGTCGGGTGTTGGCAGCCAAGGTCGGAACGACCGTTGCAGAGGTTTGAAATGATTGGTATCTGGTAGATGTGGAGGGGCCGTGGGACGACGCAAGGCAGGTCAAATTGCCCTCAGGATTGTTTACTGCAGGCTACAGTCATTGATGGACACCAGTATTTCCAGAAAGAGCATGTCCATGCAAGCCGGGGGGTCGAGCTCGTCTAAATTCAGCTCGTCCTCTGCCCTGATCTCGTGGACGGCCACAGACAAGCTGCTGCAGGCAGAGGTAGTCAAGGCATTTCTGCCGCTGGAAGACCCTACAATTTCCGAGAAGATCTCCAAGAAGATCACGAAGCATTTGAAGAACCTCTATCCGGGGGACCAGTTGTACATCTTCGAGACGTTACCGATCAACTCGAATTTAGTATGGGCGAGAGGTTACAGTATCGTGCAGCCCTTGCCAGCGGACTTCATCTCGGCCTCGATCGACGTGAAGCGGTTACCTGAACCGACCATCGCCATCTCCATCTTTCCAATGGACTGTGTGAGGGTGATCAACCGTCTAGACATTGACGATACAAGAAATCTCACCGATCTCGACGCCAACTTCGACAGCTCTGTCTTCAACAGCACGTTCTACGACGAGTACGACGATTTCTCTTCCTTCGTCGACTCGGAGTACTCTTTGAACGCCGCAAAAGTGAAGAAGCAGCCCAAGCCACAGCTCCCTCTGACGACGGCTAATCAATCCGAAGACTTGGCCGACGAGATCAAGTTGACCTTGAAAACTATCTCCTCGACCATGTTTGCCGTGTACTCGAAGAACAACTTCGACTACTTCGAGAAATTGTGCAAGATTTACAACGAGCTTGACGACATCCGAGTCAGTTTACACTACAGCCTTTTGACCCAGCACGAAGAGGTCTTGACCAAGAAGAAAGTCATCTTGCTGATGAGCAAGTTCGCCAAATTGTTGGCATCCGGAGGTGGGCTGATCAACCGCTCGCTCCACTCCAAGTCGGATATCGACGGTAAGGAGTCAATTCTGGCTCGTGACGACACCACGGCAGAATTGTGCCAGTTCAACTCTACTGAGGGTGATATCGTCAACCCGGCAAGCATTGCTCAAAATCAGGTTCTCTCTGCCTTGTCCCCTAACTACATTGTCTCTTCTGACATTTCTTTCGTTCCACCTAAAAACACGAAGTTTCAAGAAACGACCCCTTCGAATATCATGGTCGATTTCAAAGAGGTCGTTGGAACTTCCACCGTCTTTCCAAAGGGCTACGAGGGTATGAGAGCCTACATGTACCTTCGTAATGTCAAGAAAAGACTGACCGAAGCCTTCTGCATCAACATCGGTGCAGATCAGAACCTCCAGTTGGACAACTTGGCTGCAGCCTTGTTCACTAATATCCCTGCAACCGAGGTTGAAAGCAACCACGTCTATTTGGTGGCCATTTTGACTGAAACCATCAGAGTGGCTGATAACAACTCTGTTCTACCCGTCATCCGTAAGGGCATCTGTGCAGGCGTGGCTGATGTTTCTCGTATCTTCTCTCACAGAAAGGGACATTTGGTCTCAGGCCAAGCGCATCGATTTGTTATCAAGTTATTCTCCTCCTTCCTTGACGGCCAAAACCAGGAAGTCAAATTGTTCACAGGTATGAATCAAATGATGGCCAAGTCTCTGACCATGGTGAACCACGGTTGGGGTGGTTTGATCGATAGAATTATCAGTGGCTCAAGCAGGGGTGTTGCTGTCAACCCGAGAGCTGAAAGACTTATTTTGAGTATCAAAGAGTTGAAGTTGACTGGTGGTAGTAAGAAAATCCTGAACGATATCTCCGGTACACATGGTGACTTGAACAACGTCGCATGGGCATGCATCCCAACACTAAACTTCAACCCCCTAGATAAAGATAGCAACAGGGTCTACCTCAAGCTTAACAAAATCATCAACAAGAATTTGAAGTTGGCTGACACCAGCTTTTTATCTGTCCACGTGAGATCATCTTCAAAGTCTCTCATGTTTGCAAAGGGTACAAACGAAGAGCCGCTCCCATCGTGGAACTTCCTCTCTGTTTCCCCAGAAGAATCGATTCAAGAACTCATTGTTGTTAGAGGGTTGAGCGAGCGCCCAGACAATGGCAAAGACTACTTGATGTTTGACCTTTTCATTGAATCAAACTATGTTGGTACATCCAAGTATCTTTTGAGATTCGGTAATGAGATCCAGTGTAATGGTATCAACTCTAGAAACCCGATCACTGTCGAGTTTTTCTCTCCTGACTCTTCCCCTTGTGCTGCTATTGAAATTGATTTAGAAGTCGTTGGCAAAGCGTACAACAGGGATATGACGGGCAACCTCATTCTCAACTGGAAGCAGAATTTCGGTCAAGATCTTGTTGCTAATGAAGCCGCTTTTATCGAAATGTTGAGCAAGTTGAAGAGAATCAATTTGAGTACCCTAGCGAGATTTTTCTCCAGTTTCTGCTTCGAATTGGTTTCAGCATCAGAAGCGGCAATCCAGAACAATATACCAAAATTGGAGCAAGCACTATTTGATGCACTCGTCCATTTACTCGATGTCACTATTGCTAGAAATCAAGAATATGTGACACTTTTTGATAAGATGATCAACGAGTACGGCAGATATTTGCCAAAAGTTGGTGAACATCTTTTAGCCTCAATGACTACAGTTTTCAGCTCCTTCAAGAAAGACTGGAATGCGAATGGTAGAGCTTTATGCAGAACTTCCTATCTAGTTGTCAAAATCTGCTCTCAGTGTATTAATGATATAAAAGAATTCAAAAACCAGGTTTACCTTTTCACGAACTCCATCACTAACTTTTTGGGTACCAGTGTTGACAGTGTTCTTGCGGATCAACTATTAGTCATTGATACATTAGAGCTATACCTTGATGTTTTCAAGTCGATGTTTAGCCATTCCGAGCTAATTGAGTTTGCTGTTGAATGGATGTTTATCAACAAATTAAAAGGTTTGGGTTCTTTAGAAGACTCTACCTCAACGGCTCTAGCCAATAAGAAGAGAACCAGAGAGCACAAGTTCCTCATTGGGAAACTGTTTTTTATTAACAGACTCTTGAATAATCCATTCTATTTCCAGGGTGATTATGAAGTCACCACAAGACTGCTTGTTGCATCTCTGGATGTTACGTTGAGTGTTTTTGCAAGTGATTTGATGGATTTGGATTGTTCCAGATTGGCACTGGGACTTTATCTTTCTATTTGTAGTGTTTGCTTTGGAAGAGAAAAAATATTTGTGGACCCATCCAAACACATCTACATTGCCTTGATCAAATTACTACCACTACTTGCTCAAGAACTCAACAGATACTACGGTTATTGCGCATCAAACGGCTATTTTAAAAAGAAGAGAACCTACTCCCAGCTATTTCCTAACCATTTCCCATTCACTGAGAACACAATGGACTCGATCGTCACTGACGTGGTTTTCGTTGAGGTGTTGGTAGAATTTACCATTATTGTCATATACACCACGAAAATCTTTGAAGTTTATTGCACGGACTTTTACCAAATGGCCGATGGAACCAATCTCGGTGCTTACACTGATCTTCTGTCCAAATTCGAGATTTCTTCACTTAATTCGATTACTTCAATCACATCAATGCTGCAAATGGCCCAAATAATAATCGACGCTTTGTATTATCCTCACGACTCTTGGTTGTCTCTGCACTCCATTGCTCTACAAGGATCATTCTTGTTGTTACGTCTTATTGAACCATACATGCCAAAGCCAAGCACCAATACAGTTCCATTGTGGAATAACTACCTTATTCTTTTGTGCAAGACTGCCACTGCCAAACCTGTCTCGATTGAACATTTAGAGTCGACTCCTAGAAAAGGTTGTTTCGAATTGACTACCGATTTGAGAACAAAAATTTCTAGTATTGTTGCTAATTCATGGGAGCTGTTAGGTGTTGAGGTTTCTCCTGAAGACCAAACACGTTTCCAGTTATTAGTCTTCGGTGGATTTCAGAGCCTCGTCATGGTGAGAAATAACTATGCTTTGTTGAAACACGTTATGTTGTTTTCTATGCAGAGAAATGAAGCTTGCTTGAGCACGGGTGTTAAAATTTTTTGGTCTGTCATTGCTTCTGAGTTGGTTACTAAAGACAATCTTTTTGATCTTGAAAAGGAATCGGTTACTTCACTCTATGACTTATTTGCAAGCGATACAGTTTATTCTCCTCAGTCTACGGAAATTCAAAATCTAGTTGGATCTTTCAAAAACATAACTACAAAAATGGACACGGAGGATGAAGCTTACATGGAGGTTACGAAACTGATGAAAACACTTTCTCGTTATCTAGCCTCATTATCCGAGCTGAAGCAAGTCCCATCTGGGGAAGAATTTGATGACGATCGTACTTTCCACAGATTGAATATTTCAAGTTATCTGATGAACGTTGATAGACCAGAATTATTCCAAAGTTTTATTTGCGATATGTACGAGACATATTTGGGAAAGAAAAACTATATTCAAGCTGCATTGAGTTTGGAATTGCTTGCAAACACTTGGGAATGGGATATTGATACTTATCTACCAGAATGTGTCAAGCCTAAGCTGCCAAGTCAGACTGCATTCAAAAGAAAGGTCGATTTATTCAAGGTTATTGCCAACAATTTCATCAAGGGTAACAAGTTGGAACAAGCAGTCGATATTTACACTGAAATGCTAGAGGCATATTTGAAATATAATTTTGATTTACTTGGTTTGTCACTATGTCATACTGAACTAGGTAAACTGTACAGTGAACTAGAAAATGTCGATAGATTAGAGTCTACCTTCTTCAAGATTGCCTTCATTGGTTTAGGATTCCCTGAGTCCATCCGTGGTAAAGAATTTGTTTATGAAGGATTACCTTACGAACATATAACAAGCGTCCACAGCAGATTAAACAGGCTTTACCCAGGGTCAAGAATCATCAGTAACGAGGAAGAGGCCAACAAGTTGCTGAATGAATCGACTATTGGAAGATTCCTTTTCATAAAGACTGTTACTCCTAAGAAGGAGAGTTATGCTGGAAAGCTATCTTTCATGGCTAAGCAGTATGTCGATAACAAGAACTTGAATACTTTTGTTAACACCAGAAGATTACCTGGTGCCTCAAGTATCACAAATTTGTGGACCGAAGAAATCACCTACAAAACCTTTATGACATTCCCTACTTTGATGAACAGATCTGAGATCAAAAACACTACTGTGATTAAAATTCCACCAATCAAAAACGCTGTGAGATCTTTGATTACCAAGAACGAAGAATTATCCAATTTCGAATTCTTGATCAACCAGAATTTGAAAAACAACATCAGCTTGCCTACAATTGCATCTAGCTCTGTATTCAACAGTGTGAGTAGAGTTTTGGCAGGTACTGTTGATTCACCGGTCAATGGTGGTGCAGGACAATTCAAAGTTTTCTTTACCGATGACCCTTCGATTGACATCGGAGAAACTGAAGATGAATACAGCGAAGATTGTAAGAAGTTAAGAGAGTGCTACAACGACATGTGTAAGCTGCTCAACAAGTTGTTGAAGCTCCATGGTTTGATCATCCCAGACACATTAAAACCACAGCATGAATCTTTGGTTGAATTGTTCTCTAAGAATTTCAAGGACGAGATTACAGAAATGAAGTTGGATGTTACGACGGCACTGAACTACCACGAGTTGATGAAATCCTTGGTCAGCAAGAACGTTCACTCCAAGAGCAGGAATGCCCAGAGCAGTTTTGTTGGTAGTAGCAACAACAGTTTCAACCAATTCTCTCAGATCCAGCTAACGACATCGCTTTCACACACCGCGTCAACCAGGCACAGACCGGTATCATCAGTGAACAGTCAACACGGTAGTCACCATGGTAATCGTCACAGCTCTCACCATACACAACACCGGTATGGCGGGTTACTGGTCAATGGATCGAGACACTCAATGAGAGACGACATATCGAATCTCGGTGCAAGTGTCAATGGCGCAGATTACATGAACCATACTGCGGACGAAACCACCGCCACGCGTCAAAGCTCGATGAGCTCGATCGGCTTGAAGTCGAACAAAAAGAACATTCTTAATTACAAATAGTAGTCTAGCCACGGCGGATTGCGTAGAACGTTGTAGAATTAGAGTCAACACTAGAAACACCACTAATAGAGATATAATTGTTAATAGAACTAGAAATCCTCCCAGGGCCAGTCGAAACTGCTGAATTTGTGCAGGAAGGGGCAACTCGCTGACGTAAGCGGGTGCGAAATCTTCCCTCTCGATACGGCGGTGCAGGCCTTCTGCGGTGACTTTATTTACCTAGTGAAGTTGGGAGGAGACGGTTTCAACTTCCCATACGTGTTGCATGGACACAGAGTTGCACCAGCCACAACAACCAACGCCACACACACATATGCAAGTATACAAGAGACAGCAAAGAAGTGGGTTTGATCAGCAGCAGTGTACCGCCCCAGCAGACCTGACTACCGAGAAACTTCAGACTCTGGGAATGAGAATCAGACAGAGCATATCTAATGGGTACAAGTTGCCGGAGGCAAACGCATCCAACGGCGCCTCGTACATGAACAACTACGAGCAGCAGCAGCTTCAGAACAACAACAGAAGAATCCCACTGCCTTCGCATCTGAGCATGAACGGCCCACCAGCGTTGGACTACAACGGATCAACCGCCTCTTCCATGTCCTGTTGGGAAGAGGAAGTCAACAACTTCTCAGCAAACAGAATGCAAACCTTGAATGACCTCTACGGTGCACCAGGTAGTGGCTGTGGTGTTAAAAGGGGCATTGAAGAGATCAATGACAAAGACATGCAAGTTAACGATTACGTCCAGAGGTACGGTCCATTAAGTTTCAACGAGGAGTTTTAAGGTGCCTGGCATCAGGATGCTACCGCCAGAGGAGATGTGTCTGCCAGCAAACATACCTTTATAGGTCTTGATACCTACGTTCTTATCCACCCTATTTCTTTTAATTCTGTCTGCCTTCCCAGGCTAGGCACTTTGGCCCCCTTCCACTTGGTTTTTTCTTCTTTTCATTTCACCTTTCTTTATCTGGTTTCTCTCTTCCCCGGTTTATAGTATATTACGCATTTATCAGTACACAGATATGAATATTTGTAACACAGTACTGTTTCCTGTCTTGCTTGGCCCCTCGGTGCCTGGCACGGTCCCCTGGCCACCCGTTGGGATTGAGGTGGACTTCTCGCCCCAAAAAAAGCGCCAAGTATGGCACATGGAGTAGGAAGAAACCTTGATAGTAGCAAGGCAGCAAGAGGGTGGACAACCCTGGGCAGGAACCTTCTGGGGTGTTAGCACGAGTTTACACACGTAGTTCTAAGCTACGATCAGCAGAAGCGTACAGGAGGTCGAGTCGAAAGCCAATCTAAGCAGCAGAAGGGTAGAGTCGTCGTGTTGACCATACTAAAACAACAGAATCCACAATGGGATCTAACGAAGTAAGGACGAAGCTGAAATCCCATCTTTCCAAGCTGTTGGACAAGAAGGCAGATGTACGAGAAAACAGTCCTTACTGGGGTGCATTTTGGAAACTCCCAACTTCGGTCGACGACATCGTCTCAGTGTTCACTCCTCCTGACATCAGATTCATCAGAGACAATAATATAGAAGGCTTCACAAAATTAATACTCAATGCTTGCAATAGGCTTATTTACCTCTCTAAACTCAAGAACATAAGACTGTCTTCATTTCCAACTAATCAACTATTGAACTGTGCACGTCTGTTAACTGTATTGTTGCCCTTCCTATACGAGAAAAAGCAATTGGACTACATAGAGAATGAAGTTTTCTGGAATAGAATTTATCACACTCCGGTCTACACATCATCTGCAGATGACGAAGATGATGATGACCACACAAACTCTGGTACAATTGGAAGTATTGACGAAGTTCAGGAGCTAAGAGGGTCAAGTGATGTAAGTCCAAGCGAATTCACTGGCACAGATTCTCCAAATGACTCGATGAAAGTCAATCACGACGAAATGATCCACACCGAAAAACCAATTGGTGCAGAATTGATCGACACTTGTCTTGATTTACTTTTCACACTGAACTTCACAGTAGAGTCGAAATCTAAAACAAACTACAAGTCTTCTATATTGGCCAACGATTACCAGCCAATCGTGTGGGAACCAGGACTAGAAGTACAAGGCACTTACCGTGACACTAAAGTCAACTTAGATTCTAATAGACTGGAAATTGTTCGTTTGATGTTAGTACTGTTCTCTAAAAGCCTTTACATTCCAGCTTCCGAAGTTGTCAGTTCAGGCTCGAGATTTTTAACCGTACTTGTCACTGCAACCGATGGTAAGAAATTTTACATTCTTTGCCTCTCATTGTGGAATATCATTGCTCGATCAATTCATTCTAATGATAATAGTAACAACAGCAATACCAGCAACAGCAACATAAATGGCTTAGATATATCTGCCGAAGAGCATAAAAATTTGAGGATATTGATGGTGACCAATTCTCTTCAGTTATTTACTTTAATGGTGATTTATCCATTGCCCAAGAAGGATCTTACGTTTCTTTTCAAACATAACATTTTGTCCAAAAATGAGGTACCCAGAACGAGGTCGAGGATTTTTTTGAGTAGGATAACCAACTCTAAAGATATTCAGATAATTATCAAAACATTCACAGCCCCTCTATTCAAACCTATTGTTGATAATGATTTGGGTACTTTTTCTTATCTCATGAAAACTTCAAAGTTGATTGATGACAAAGAACTGCATACATGGGGGATTGAACTGATGATGATTCTACTGGAGTTTTTTCAGTGCAATGCCAAGTTTAGAGCACATTTTGCGGAATTGGTAGGGCCTGACTTCTTTGTATTGTTGCTATTTTACATTCTGAAGTTCAAGAATGAGAAAAAACAAGCTAGTTTTGTTAAGCTGTGCGTTTATTTCCTACTAATCATTACAGCGGACTTCAGATTGAGCTCAAAACTCCTCACTACTTTTGACATGCACTTGTACGATTCACTGCCACAAATTTTAAGAACTTCTACTACGCCAACATCATACAGAGATTTTTTGACTATTCATATATGTAACATAGTCATCTCTGATTATGATTTCGCACTTAATCCGCCATTGATTGAAACTCTTTACAACCTCATCCCTCTTCATGCCACTGTACTTGCATATAACAAAAGAGAAAATCGTGAAATTTTGGGAAATAGAAGACTGAAAGACTTATCACGCTGTCCTCCATCTCAGATATCATATGCTGCATCTACTAGCTTGATACACTTAGTCAACAAATTATCAAAGTACAACAACATTCCGAATGATTTCACTGGACAACTAGAGCATTTATCGTTGATCTTCACTGCATGTTGCCAAGCAATTTTCCGAGATCCTTACGATACGGTGGTTCTTATGTACGTATTTGCAAAAAACAGTAATCTCTTTGCCAGACTAGCTGCCTGCATTAAAAGAGTTTCAGATCAACTGTTCAGCGATCTGATCCAGAAAGAAAGAAGAGATTATGATCGAGAAATCCAGCAGCAGAGAATGCTGCTGCAACAACAAATACAAGCTTCTCAAGAAATTCAGAGACCCACTTCTCAAAATGATAACGAATCAAGAGAATCTTTAGATCTCCCTGTGTTGAGCCGACAATCCACGCAAAATACTTTGGAGAGTATACCATCGATACGAAATATGCCTGCCATAACTAAACAGACATCACAGATATCTATACAGAGTATATCCTTTGGCTTCAACTCCACTCAGAATGACGATTCTATTGATCCAATAAATGCAAACGGCGGCTTTTCCAATGTCAACAACACAAACAACAACAATAATAACGGTAGTAATAGCAATAACACTAATGGTGTCAATGGACAGCCGTCTAATGAGAATGGTAGTGATACAAATAGCGGAGATGCCATAATCTCACCGTTTACTGACGAAGTATTTAGTGCTGAATTACCGATTGGGATGACTGCAAGATTCAAAGAGAAACAAGCTTACTACGAGTCGTTTGAAAATAAATGGCCAGGTAAAGAAGCGTTTTACCTACTAAGAGAAAGTCTTAAAATAGTTGGTGATGCAGGTAGTATACGACCAACGAGTGAGACAAAGGCACAACAGCCTCAAGATGCCTCTGCCATTATCCAGAAGTTACTCAAGCTGGATTTTGACACTATATTTGGTCGAATAGAAAAGTCTGACTTATTTGATTCGACGAAGATGGACTATCAGCCACTGAAATTCAAATGGACAAATGTGACTTTGGGATGGTACATATCTCTACTTTGGGGTAACATTTTCCTCAATTATAATAGTTTTGCAGCGAAAGGTATCCTGGCCGAAATAAGCTTTGGCTTTTCTGTCTTCAAAAAAGCCAGTTCATCGTGGGGGTTTGGTTCATGGAAACTTGGTTCAAATTCTGAGTCGCCATCCCCGTCTTCGGCTTCTTCTCCGTCATCTTTGCCAGCTTCCATATTTGGTGAGGACTACAGTAATGTTGTTGATCTCAGCATCTACTACGATAACATTTTGAAACACAGTGTTTGGTTCGGTACGCATATCCAACTCTTCAAGGTGAATCCGACTATGTTAAGAGAACATTATACATTACAACATGGTAAAAGTGAACTAAGTACTTCGAATAGTTTCAATGGAAATGCTAGTCCCCTATTCTCTGAAGTATTTTGGAAGAGAAACAATGTCACTTCTCCCACTCTTGGGATGAGAAATGGCAGCGGAGTTTTCACAGAGGGATTTTGGAAACGCCAAGGGGGGCGGCCGAGCTCAATAGATCGTAGGGATAGTGATGGTTCCCTCAAGATACAGTTGAGTCGAAATTCCAACGGCAATGTGAATAACAATAACAACAACAGCAAATCATATGCGTATTGAGTGGCAGTGAGTGACGCTGAAGTTGTATTGAAATAGTCAGACTTCTAATTGAACAATATCGAGTCATGTCCTTATTGTTTAGGAGTATAAAATTTTGTAGATATATATAGCATTACAAAGTATGCATCAATGAGAATTATCGTCTCCCCTTTTTATTACTCACAATGGTGAACCCGTCTTCGTCTACTATTGGCTCCTGCGCGGACCTAGATTCTGTAACCAAGTCTACCGTATCGATATCCATTTCTACGTCATCGTTCTCTTGGTCTTCCTCGTCATCGTCGTCGTCGTCGTCGTCACTCACGTCGGGGTTCAACGGATCGTTCACTATGTTCGCAACAACCTTCTGTGTATTATTTTGTTTGGACAGCCACTTAGAATACATTGTTTTGATGTCATCAAAAAACTTGTCCTGACATTGCTTGTAGCACGTTATTATTTTCTGTGCAACCTGGATAGTCGATTGATCTTCTATCACCGTATCAAACTCGTCTTCCATTACTCCACACAAGAGTTCATGAATGTATATTATGTCAATTTCTTTGTTGTTCAAAAATTCATCGACCACAACCCCAGAAATCCAATCTCTCTTCTCTGCGGATTGTGGGCCTCCCCACTTGTTGTCGACTGCCGTCGTAAGTGTGTACCATCCGTAGATTACCATCGAAACACCTAGTTCAAAGTTGGCATCTTGTTGATCTGTAGGGAATGGAAGCAAGGTGCTGTTTGGTAGCTCCGCAATAAGGGTCCCTGGGTCTTCCAAAAAGATCTCTGTCATCGTCTATCTTCACAAAGTATCTGTCTTTGCTGTCACAAGCTTCCAGCTCTCGGACATCCTGTCAGACGACTCCAAGATACTCCGGAGTGTAATTTTTCATGGAAAAACTTTTGCAGCCTGGAAACGTGAAAAAGAAGGCGCCGTGATAATACTGGCGCCGATCGTCGTTTTGGAGAAAAAAAGAGGGATAGAGATCAGACAATGTAAAAAGAAGGCTTGCCATTTGGTGATTTAACCGGCATAAGAGACCTGGAGGGGGCTTAAATTGGCCCATACGGGAAACAGAGGAGCAAAGCCAAGGATCCTTTATAATGTCGGAGCAAATGTCGGCCAAAGAGAAGTTGGCAGCACATGAGAATACATTGAAAATAGAAAATGCTTTGCGGAAGATGAAAAATAGAGATATTCCGGCGCCTCACGATCCGACGATTTACGTTGATGACAATGGCAAAGAGTTCAGGACCACGGAAAGAATCATTAAATCTGTTCCAGCACCGACTGACGTGATTCCCACCAACGATGAGTTGTTCGGCAATCCGGGAGGTCTCCCGGACTACAAATTTCTCAGAGATCATTTCAAAAGAGAAGGTAAGTTAAAGCAAGACCAAGTGTTGAAGATTATCAGGATGGCAACGGCAATATTTGAGTCGGAGCCAAACTTGTTGGATATCCCTCCTCCGGTCACGGTATGCGGCGACGTCCACGGGCAATTTTACGATTTGTGTAAGTTGTTTGAAATTTGTGGAGACCCTGATAAGACTTCGTTTCTATTTTTGGGCGATTACGTTGACAGAGGCTCTTACTCTTTGGAGGTCATGTTAATGTTGTACAGTATGAAGATCAATTATCCGAAGACTTTCACAATGCTCAGAGGCAACCACGAGACGAAACAAATGACCCAGCATTTCACATTCAAGAGTGAGTGTTTAGTCAAATACTCAATTGAAGTTTACCACGCATCATTGAAATCTTTTTGTGCATTACCAATTGCTGCCATCATGAACAAGCAGTTCTTCTGTGTACATGGTGGTATCTCTAAAGACATAAAATATATATCGGACGTTCAGGAAATCAACAGATTCCAGATAGACTTCCCCTCCCATGGTGCTTTCTGTGACTTGATGTGGTCAGATCCATCCAACGATTTTGATAATGAGCCTTACGGAATGAGTCATAAGGTTAAAGACTTCACGGAAAATTACGAGAGGGGATGCTCATACATGTATTCTTACAATGCCGTGTGTCAATTCCTCGAAAGGAACAACTTGTTATCCGTGTTACGGGCGCATCAAGCACAAGATAAAGGCTATCGGATGTACAAGAAGACTCCAACACAACAATTTCCTTCAGTTATCAGTTTATTCTCTGCTCCCAATTATTGCGGGACATATGGCAATAAGGCAGCTGTTCTTAAATATGACGTTTCGACGATGAACATCAGGCAATTCAGCTCACAGCCCGAGCCTTACCATTTACCAAGTTTCATGAACGTGTTCACTTGGTCCATACCTTTCGTTGCAGAAAGGGTGTGTGAGATTCTTTTCAGTGTTTTGAACATATGTACAGATGAGGAGCTCGAAATGGACACGCCCTTGTCGAAAGAGCTTGCGAGATCGTTGCTTGAAATTCAAAGTGAAAACGACAGGAAGCGCCTATTTGGTCTTAACAAAACAGTTTCTGTGGGAAGTTCCAAGAGACAATCTGCAGCATCATCACGTTCATCGTCTATTAGTAAAGGTTCGCTGTCGGATGCACGTTCACAGCACGGATCGATAGGAGGACAAGACGAACCGGGGAGTGGCGAAGATGACGATGGTAAAGAGTCCAAGACGCTCGATAACATAGCACTACGTAATAAGATCTTGGCAATTGGTAGATTGTCAAGAATGTTCAATTTGTTGAGACAGGAATCAGAAAAGGTCGAACAGCTCAGAGCGTATTCCGGTGGCTTGTCCCTCCCTAAGGGAGTTTTGATAAAGGGCAGTGATGAATTGGACAAACAGCTATCACATTTTGAGCGGGTCCGCTTGGCCGACCTGTCCAACGAGGCTGTTCCACCCAGTGCCGAGGAGCAAAGCAAGGAAGAAAACAGCAAATACAAGAGGCTTTGGGAGAGAGTTGCTCGTGAGGTGTAATCTTTGACTATAATGACGATGAAATGAAGTAAAAATTACTATGCAAATAAAAGGACAGGATAGAAAACCGTTATTTGGTGTTTACAATTCGGCTATATAATTTACCGTGTGTAACGAGCAAACATCGTTTGTGTGTAAGATGTAGCCAGCCCCGGCAGTGTCTCGCTGCACCTATGTTATTTTTGTCACGGGACCACTATAAGCGAATGGAGAAGCTGAGGTACGTAATGCGAGAAAGCTTCGAGCGAGAGAAGAACGTCTGGTAACAAGGTTGCTGCTGTCAACAATGCTAGGTTCTAGTAGGCTATTCGGAGGGTTCACAAGAGTATTGACAATCGTACAAGTGAAATTTAACAATGCCTAAACAAGAAGAAATTAGCATTAAGGTCGAAAACGCATTGAAAAAGTTGGGCACCCGACACCAAGTCAATGCCAAAGACTCCTCTGTCTACGTGGGTGACACGGGAATTCAGTACGATACGAAAGCAAGAGTTGTCAAGAGCGTAGAGCCTCCTGTAAGCCGTATACCGGAAGATGATGAGTTGTTTGATAAGGAGGGCATTCCGGATTACCGATTCCTCATGAAGCATTTCCGGAGAGAGGGCCGTTTGAAGGAAAGTCAACTCATCAGAATTATCGAAAGGGCGGAGGAGATCATGAAGAAAGAGCCGAATCTTCTGTACGTTGATGTCCCTGCTACAGTTGTCGGAGATATTCACGGTCAGTTTTACGATTTGCTCGGGATGTTCGAGATGTGTGGAGATCCTAGCACAACTCAATATATTTTCTTGGGAGACTATGTCGACAGAGGAGACCGATCGATAGAGGTGTTAATCTTGTTATATGCCATGAAGATCAACTATCCTGAAAACATGCGATTGTTGAGAGGAAACCATGAGAGCAAGCGAATGACCTCGTACTTCACATTTCAAAAGGAGTGTTTGTGCAGGTATTCCGAACGACTATACAAGGCATCGACTAAATCGTTCAGAGCGCTCCCGTTGTGTGCCGTGTTGAACAACCAGTTTTTCTGTGTGCATGCGGGAATCTCAAGCAGTTTGTGGGGTCTGGAAGACGTCAACGAGAAAATCGATCGGTTCACTGAAGATTTCCCCAGCAAGGGGTTATTTTGTGATTTGATGTGGTCAGATCCCTCGGACAAGTACGATGAGGAGGAAATCGACGAGGACAACTTGAAGAAGTACTTCAGTTTCAACTACGAGCGTCGTTGTAGTGAGTTCTACAGCTATCGAGCCGTGGAAACTTTCTTGAACCACAACGATCTATTGAGTGTCGTGAGAGGACACCAGCCGCAGGATTCTGGGTACAGGATATACAAGGTGAACGAGGTGACGAGTTTCCCCAGTTTGATCACAATTTTTTCTGCTCCAAACTACTGCGGAACATACAACAACATGGCGGCAGTATTAGTCTACAATGGAGAGTCGTTTAACATCAAGCAGTTCGACTCATATCCTGCTCCATACTTCCTTCCGAACCAAATGAACCTCTTCGAGTGGTCACTGCCGTTTGTGAGTGAAAAGGTTGTCGAGATTCTCTCCGCCGTGTTGAACATCTGCACGGAAGACGAGCTCAATAAGGACGAGATATCCTTGAACAAGGAGAACATGAAGCTGATCAGAGAGATCGATGAGAACAACCGGGATGACTACGATGAGGGCAAAGCCATCCATAAGGGAACAAAGAAAGGAGACTCCTCTGCTGCCGAGGAGAACGAAAACACTGTCACCGCCGACGCCGAGAACAAGGTGCTGTTTGGCGAGTCCATCAAGAAGAAGATGCTCATGGTGGGCCGGATGTCGCGTATTTTGAGTCTCCTGAGAGAGGAGAGAGAGAAAATCGACGAGCTCAAGAGCCTCAACCACGGCGAGCTGCCGAAGCGCACATTGATCGACGGCCGGGAAGAGCTCCACAACAAACTCCGGACCTTCCAAGAAGCCCGGGACATGGACATCGCCAACGAAGGGCTGCCGCCCACCTCTGCCGAGATGGCGGCTCGAGCTCAACAGCGAGCAGAGAAGTATTACCAGTACGCCTCCAGCGAGGAGGAGGACAACGCCGACGACGACGACAATGACGATGACGTCGAAGTGGCGGCTCGCTGTCACGCTGGAAAGACGGACGAGACGACCACCATCACGAGAACAGAAGACTGACGAGGCGAATACAGGGGTGATGCTGACGCTGACGATAACGACGGTATTGACGGTATTGACGACGATAACGATGACGTCCGTCCGTGACAAGCCGCCGCTGAGCCTCCCTGCTCGGCAGGCCTGTGGCGGTGCGCCTCCTGCCGCACTGTTGACGCTGCGATGTGGCTGGTGCGGGGGCTTGCCGTGTTTATTTTTGGTGCCGAAGACGTGATATGGAAAAAAAAGCGGTTCACGCGTTTTGGGTACGTTTTAGGAACATTTATTTATAGAAAGGGTCGTCTTCTGTCTGAGAAGCGCCAGACGTATATGATTTGGTGTACTTGTACTCTCTGTCCCTGCAGAAGCAGAAAAGGCAGCAGGAAGGAAAGAGGAAGGAAAGAGGCTTGTCTGCGAGTGTGTGTGCAGAGCCATGAGTAGCAACAGTAGACGAAGAAACGAGAATGCCGGCGGTGGGGCAGAGAGCAACCCATTTGCGTTCGATAACGACAGCGGAGACGATCTAGATCAGGGATCGTATCATTCGAGCACGTTCGACAGTTACAACGGAGCTGGGAACGGCCAGGCAAACAACCACTTGACCAATGTTGTCTCCGGGAACCCGCAAATTCATTTTGACCACATCGAAGGAGAACAGAGCAGCACCACTGCTGGCCACAGCACGCTGCCAGCAATGCCATCCCATGAGAGCAGTAACAACTCGACATCCAGTTTGAGGTTGAACAGATTGAAGCCGCCGAAGAATGCAAGACTTTCGTCCTCCCCAAAACACCAGTCGGTGTCCCACATGCGTGACAGCTCCTACTCTAACATAGTCTATGACCCGTTCAACTCAGCGTTCGACGACGACGACGACGATGGTGACATTGTCGATTTCGAAGGAGGCAGCAGCAGTAACGACAACGCCACGGGCCACCATCTTTACAGCGAGTCCAGCCACGATCTCGACTCGCAGTATCTTCCAAAAGGCGCCAACGGGGTCAATGTCGACGTCTACGAGAATCCAAACGATTCTTCCACGAACAATCTGGTGCAGTCTCCAATGAGGAATACGACGCTGGCGTTCCCGAACCAGAGCCCGACTTACGACTACTCTCCCTCAGACTCATTTCAAAATCTGAGCTACTACAACCACTATCAACCGCAACAGCAGAACCAGCCGCTCTTCATCAACAGCGATTTGTCCAACGAGCAAGGAGAGTCAAGTCCGGTATTCCAGAGCTTTGAGAGAGACCCCGACGAGCCTGAGCTTAATAACAACCAGCTGTTCGAGAATAATGAGGAAAACCGGCAGAACGGCTTGGAACACTCTAATTTTGCAGACAAAGGTGACAACAAGGTCGAACTTATCGATGGGAAATACTACAGTTTCGACTATCCCGTTCCAACACAGTTATCGAATAGAATTCCATTTGCAGGTGCAAGAAATATGACAGAGTTCACCCACTTGAGGTATCACGCAATTACTGCTGATCCAAAGGAGTATACCGAAGAAAACCCAGAGGGTCGAGAATACATCGAAAGCTATCCATTCAGACACAACGTCTACTCTGTTCAAAGAGAAACCGAACTAATGATTGTTTGTACCATGTACAACGAAGACGAGATTCTATTAGGTAGAACTCTCAAGGGTGTTTTCAAGAACATCAAGACAATGTACAACTTGAATGAGGAAGAGAGTATACATCCTTTCGGAAAGAACAGTTGGAAAAAAATAGTAGTCGTCATTGTCAGTGACGGTAAAAACAAAATCAATGAAAGATCAAAGGCCTTGCTTACCTTGCTGGGTGTGTTCCAAGAGGGTATCATGCAAGAGTCGGTTAACGATAAAAAGGTCAACGCTCATCTATTCGAATACACAACAACTTTTGGTATTGGTAAATTCGACTACAACAGAACAAACCATTCATTCACCGTTCCTCTTGTCACTGAGCAGACAGTTCCAATCCAATTAATGTTTCTCTTGAAGGAAGAGAACAAGCAAAAGATCAATTCTCACAGATGGGCGTTGAACTTCCTCTGTCCAAATCTACTCCCAAAAGTGGTTATTTTGCTGGATGTGGGCACCGAACCTGGTCCGGATTCCATCTATAAACTATGGAAGGCATTTAAAAATCCTAAGATTGGAGGTGCTTGTGGTGAGATTAGAGCAATGTTGGGTAACCATGCAAGTCCGAACGACGAGTCTTCCATTTGGAAGAAGATGGGGAGATTGATCTATTTCAAGTTATCCGATTTTGCCAAGTGTGTGATCAACCCGCTAGTGGCTGCGCAGAATTTCGAATACAAGATGTCGAACATTTTGGATAAGCCGATGGAGAGTGCGTTTGGATTTGTCACTGTTTTGCCTGGTGCATTCAGTGCGTACAGATACGAGGCCTTGCAGGGTGAGCCACTAAGAGCTTATTTCCATGGTGAGGACATGAAAACAAATACGAAGAAACCCGCAGGAGTCTTGGAATCCAACATGTATCTAGCCGAAGACAGAATCTTGTGCTTTGAGCTTGTTGCCAAAAGTGAAAAATCATATTTACTCCAGTATGTGCACAACTCTTATGCGGTCACCGATGTTCCATCGCAAATCAGTGAGTTCATCAACCAGAGAAGACGGTGGTTGAACGGTTCTTTTTTCGCTGCGTTGTATTCCATTCTTCATTTCTACAGAATCTTGGTTTCAAAACATTCACTTGGAAGAAAAGTTGCATTAGTGGTTGAGATCACTTACCAAACCGTAAACATCCTGCTCTCGTGGTTTGCTCTATCGATCTATTTCCTAGTGTTCCGGATCTTGGCCTTGGATTTGTCCGACACTTTTGTGGGAGAGAGGACAGGAGACATCTTAGCAATCATTTTTCTTTGGGTTTACATTGCCGCAATCGTGTTGACCTTCATCATTTCATTTGGCAATAAGCCCAACGATGCGAAGTTTTTCTATTTGCTGGCGTTTGCGCTCTTTGCGGTTATCGTCATCTACATGACGTTCTGTGTGGTGTGCTTGACGATCCAGTCAGTCGAAACTATCAAGGACGACATCGGCGAATATACAACCTTTACGCTCTCCATCGGTTTGAAGTACCTCAGAGACGAAAAGTTCAGAGACTTGACGATCTCGTTGGCATCTACATACGTTCTCTACATCATCGGTTCGTTAATATTCTTCGATTTTTTCCACTTATTTGCGTGCACAGTACAGTACATTCTACTTTCGCCTGCATACATCAACGTGTTGGGCATCTTTGCCTTCTGCAACATCAACGACATCTCATGGGGTACTAAGGGTGCTCTTGGCGATGAGTCGAAGGCTCCAAAGAAACAGGCAAACACGAATGACAACAATGAGGAGAAAAACGTGCTGTTGTTGAGCGAAAACCTTGAGAACCCAGACGTGTTATACAAAAAAGCCCAGCGGTTTCTGGAGGGTACCTCGAAGGACGGCGATGGCGAAGAGGACTCGGAGAAGAGGCTCCTACAACAAGAGCAGGACCAGATCATGGAAAACATCAAGACCTCCGAAAAGAACTACGCTCTGGGCCGAACGTACACAGTGCTACTGTGGTTAATTTCGAACTTCATCCTCCTCGTGGTCATTCTCCGGACGGGAGGGCTTGAGGACTACTCCGACTACATCAACGGTCAGACCTCGACGACCACCACAGCAAAGCTTGTACGTCGGAGCTACTGGAACGACATGAACGTGGCAAACTACTTCATGACGGTCATCCTCTGGATTGTCGCTGCACTTGCCCTCATCCGTCTCTGCGGGTGTGTCTTCTACCGCGTGTCCTTCTTCGTCTCCGAGCGGAGACACCACCGCTCTGCAGTGTTGCGGGAATAGTGATGGACCCCGTGTAGGCTCGACGCGGGAAAAAACGCGGAGGGGCTCCGGGCGGGTGGGGATGTTGCAGGATGGGCAAACAGATCTCAGACGGGGGAGCAGGATCAAAATGAGACGATATGCGTGCTGTTGCTGCAGCGGCAGAACAGTGATTGTTGCCTGACCGTGAGCAAGATACAGTAGAAGCCTGCAGACGAGGTGGGCGGAGAGAGAGAGGGAAGAAATCAGGCCAGACCAGGCCAAGGTGTCGGGGATAAGAGATAAGGTTGTTAGCGAGGACACTGGTGCTGGTGCTGGTGCTGGTAAATGTAACTAGGTGTGTACATTCATTTTTTGCTGTTTAAATGAGAAACGACGTAACAGAGTCTTTGTATTAGTAATGTCGGCGGCGGTGGCGATAGGGCGATTACGTGGACCGAGGCCAAGAGCGGGGGTGGTGGGTTGGTGTCTGCTACATCACGATGTTCCAGAGGCCGGCGGAAATTGTTTCATGCACAAACCTATTTCGACGCACTCTGCAATGTGGGTGTGGTGCACTCCAAGTAGAGAAGGAAACGAATGTGATGGAGAGGGGCGGTACGGTGATTACGGCGATACCTCTTGCAGCATCATTCAGCGGGTCTGGCAGAAACATGTTCCCAGCCATACCCGCCCGTAGCACGAGCAGCAACAGCCGGATGGGAGTGTCTGAGGAGACGTGGTTCGATCTAAGGAGGGAGCAACCCGCTTACGCCGAGTTTGTGAGCAGAGCCGAGCTAAGAGATATTTATGTGTTCTTAAACAGTCAAACATTACTTGCAAATACTTATTAGTAGTGTGTGTGTATACTATATATTATATACGATATATTATATTCTATAAAATAAAGGGGATCATTACTATCATTCATCATTTGTCGTGTAGCTGGAAAGAGAGGGGATATAAAGCATTAAGTCAGGAAAAGGGAAGAGGTAGTAAAAAAGGAAAAGATACAACTGGGAATGAAAAAAAAGTAAAGAAAAAGAGGACTGGATAGGAAAAAGAGGGACAAACATTGGATAAAATCAAAAAAGCAATAGTGTGCATAAGCATAAACGTGTGTGAAAAACAAATAGACTCTGTGTAGTGGAAAGGGAATAAGGTAAGTAAAGTTAGTTGCGTAAAGAAAAATAGAGTAAAGTAGACTAGCGTAGAATTGAAAACACTGGGTGGACAAAGAAAAAAAGGAAAAGGGAAGTGGAAATGAAAATGAAAATGGAATAAAGCATGGTCATAGTTTGATATAGAAGTAGTATTGGTCATTTTCGTTTTCGTGTCGTTCTCGTAGTCAATATCTGGCACAATATCATTAATTGCTGTTACTCAAAATTGAACAAATTCTTCGTTGCCGTAATGCATGTTGAGGTCATTCGAGAGCGATGCAACCATCGACGGGTCCAAGGAGGTGGGGTTAATGCTGCTGCTGCTCTTAGTCTTCGTGTTCAAGCCCTTGAGAGATGTATGGTGAGACAGGTTTGGCGCCTGTGGCTGGAAGCCAGCAGAGGAGGCATTGGCATCATCGCTGGTGCTGTGACTGCTGTGGTTGTTGTTGTTGTTGCTTGCGTTGATGAGGTTGTTGGTGTAGTTGCTGCTGATGTGATTGTGAGCAAGTGGATGAACATGGGTGTGGCTATGACTGCGGTTATGGTGGTGTTGAAGCTTCTTCACCGAACCAGAACCAATAGTTGAACACGAGCTCGAAGACCTCTTCACCAGGGAAGTTGGGGGAGACATTGACAGGTTGTCCAGGAATGAATTCTCCGTCCCCATCAAAACCGGCGTGGTGTCTAGCATATTGTCAAACATGAGCACCGATGAGTCGCTTGTGATCGAGGAAGGTGAAAAGTATCCTGTTAGATTGTTTTCCGATGGAGAGACAATCTCACCGGTCCGGTGCAAAGAAGACGGTATTTGAATTGATGAGGCCATTGGTGGAGGGATTATAATCGAGTTCTTCGAATTTAAGTTCGTGGATGAGGCGTTGGCCGAGTTAATAACTGAACTGATGCTGCTATTGTGGCTGTAGTTGTTGCTGTTGCTATTATTGATATTGTGACCATTATTATGACTGGTATTATTGCTATTATTTGTGCTGTTGTTGCTGTTGTTGTTGCTGTTGTTCAAACGACCAATACTGTTGGAGTGGAATTGGCCCAGGTCCAAAGAGTTGAAACCCATCATGGCAACATCGTCCAGGTCGTCAATGGGGGAAACCATATTGGAGTTGGTCTCGTAAGTGGAGTAGTCCGATGTGAGTGGAACCGAGTCGAACTGGCCCAACAGAGAGGTATCTCTGTCATCAAGATCTTCTTCCTCCTTAATCTTACTCAGCGGAACGGTGTTGCTTCCGATGGAGTTGTCACCCAACGTATTGAAGTTGGGCGAGAATTCCGAGGATTTTGGAGACAGAGACTCTGGAGATGACAACATGTTCAAACTGTTCTGGTTATGAATAGAGTGGTGGTGGCCTTCGCTTGGCAGGATTGGAGGGACGACTTTCTTGTTTGCCTTTTTATGGTTGAGATTACCTGCTGCGTTTAAGTTGGACTTAATAGCAGCTTTGTTCATCGACTCTTCCGTTGCCGTCGATGCTGAAAATTCCTTGCGGTCGATTTCCAATTCGTGTTCATCGACCAAAAGGGAGATCGCCTGGTTGACGGAAATCGGAGAGATCTCGTCACTCTCATTGTATTCCAAGTCGTTGATGAAGGTTGCCAAATCCGCCTTCTTGTTCAATTTGACCATTTCGCAGAGTTTCAATAACGATTTGTTGACCAAGCTCAATCTTCTGTCGATGAGCTCGACGTATTCACTCGAGTAGACTTTGTCCTTGGACTTCTTCCGTTCTGTGTAAATGCAGATTTTGTTGTCGGCTGTGCAACGCTCGCAAGGCTGCTTTCCATTACATTTTGTCTTTTTCAACCTGCACGAGTCACACGCTTTTCCGACTCTCTTCTTCTTCATCGACTCCAAGGAGTTGACGTTTGAAGCGGATCCGGAGTGTGAGACAGGGACCGAGGTGGAAATAGAGGTCGAGACCGAGTTTGCATTTGAGTTGAGGAGGGTCGAGGAGACCGGAGAAGAGGAAGACATTGTATTGAAATATTTTTTATCCTTAGTTTTTGTTTTTATTCTCTATATTCTTATTATGTAATGTGGAGGGAGTCCCTTAGTATGAATTTGTTAACCGTTTGTGTATTAGTAAATGGGGGGTGTGGATATACTCAATAAAGCATATAGGTGTGTTTATATGAGAGAGCAGAAGTGTGGAATGTTTGAGAGTAGAGTGTAACCCATACAAAGTAGACAGAATCAAGATCGGTTGATATATGTCTTGTGGGAGAGAGTGTGGTGTGTTGTGTGTATGTTGTGCTGTTAAGCTGTTGAGTTGTTCAATCGCCTGTTGTCAGTGTAGGGGGCTGTCTGTATGTATAATTCTATATTTTTATATCTTCATATATAAATATATACCGGTGACGATAAGCGGTGCGATAGAGGATATAATGATTACTCAGCTGAACAATGGGTCGGAGTGTGGAGTGTTTTTGCTATGGACCCTAATTAGTAATGAGGGTGGATAGAAGAAATGTGTTGAGAAGCGAGACACTGAGGGTCCGAGGAGAGAGGTGGCTGGAAGGACCGAAAGACCGATGAAGGGACGGAGGGAGGGGAGGCTGTTGGTGAGAGTGGTCGATAGGATGTAGAGAGAGAAAGCCTGGATGCGAGATGGGGAATGGCAGAGGTGGGAAACGAATGAGATATAAATAATAAGAGAACACACAGGGAGACGCAATCTATATGGGGGAAAAAGAAAAGACGAGACGAGACGGGTCGAGTCCACCGTCGAGGGAAAACAGGAGAAGAACCCAGAAAGAGAACAGAGGCACCCGTGCTGGGAACACTTTTACCAGCAGGACCCAGCAGAACGACAATGCGCCAGCGGGAATATTTGACTATCAACAATGGAATGTGAAATGGAAAGGTGGGAGGGAGGGAGGAAAAAGGGCGGAAATGCGAAAATCCGCCGATGCGGAAAAAGTGCCAGAAAAAAACAGGGAGCTCGACGTCTCGTCTGGCCCGGAGACGGCAGGAGGCGACGCCGACAGCAGAGGCCGCTGTCTTTGCTGCAGCTGCCAGGGTGTCAGGCAGTCCAGAGCGATAAGGTGGGTGGGTCTTCGTCGCAAGTGGGCAAGTGGACGGGTGGGCTGCTGCTGTTGCCCCCTCCCCCCCCCCTCTGCTCCGGCAATATAACTCTGCTGATGCCGCTGTGGGACGTTCCACAACGCAGGGGCTCTCTGCGTGACTCCTCCGCTACTTGCTCTTGCTACCATCTGCTGTGCTCTCCTCTGCTCCGCTCTCCTCTGCGTGTGCGTGTGCGTCGCTCTGGAAGCATATGCCGTCTGCGAGCAGGCAGACAGTGAGAGAGAGAAAGAGTCCGAGGGGCATTCCGCGTTTAATGGAGCGGATCACGGAGACGGCTGACCGCTGTCTCTCCGTGCTGCTGCGGGCACGGGCACGGAAAGTTCGCGCATCCGGCTGTAGGCCGGTGCGTGGATTTATTGTTGCCGACTGGTGCTGCTGCCGCTATTGTGGGCGCACGCTCTGGCTTTTGCTCTGGCGTCTGCTCTGTGGCGGGCGGCTGGCACGGCTGGAGGGAGGGAGGGGGAGAGAGAGCAACAGCAACGACAGAGCAGAACGACGACGGGCTGAAGATGATGACGACGGCATGACGGACGCGAGGACAGGGACTAGACCGCACGGCGGAGCAAGGGGACCCGCGTCGATCGGCTCGGGCAGGCGACTCCGAGCACCTCGCTCCCGAGCCGCCGGTCGCCGGCTGCAGGCTGCATGCTGCTGGTCGCTGCGGATTCCGAAAAAGGGCCACGAGCCCCCTGGTGCGTACTTTATCACTACAGACAGACACTGGATAAGTGCATACACAACTAGACGATCTCGAGCTCGCCGATCTCCACCCCGTCCACCGTGGCGGCGAAGTTGTATACGGGCACCATCCTGTTCGCAAGGAAGCCCTGCAACTCGTCGCCGTCGCCGTCGCCGTCGCCGTCTTGCTCCGCGTCCGCTGGCAGCAACTGGCTCCGATCGGCGAGACCGCCCACGTACCCGCTGAGCGCCTCGTACAGCTCCAGCAACCGCAGGATGTTGGTCTGCTCCTGCTGTGCCAGTTCGTACTCGTTGACAATCTCTGCAAAGCGTCGGCACCGCTGTGCCATCTTTGCAAAAAAGTCGCCCACGTACTCGCAGAACTTGTTCATCAACACCCCCGGCTCCTGTCCGTCGAGTTTCTCCACAAGCTCCTCGCTCCGCACGAAGCCCCTCAGGAAGTTCGTCTCCATCTCGGCCTGCGCGTCGTCGTCGTGGTCGTCGTGGTGGTCGCCCCGCTCGTTGAGCGCATTCATCGCCTCGTCGTCCTCCTTCTCAAACTCGTCCCACGCCACGTCGTCCTTGAACACGAGGTACGAGTAGAACTCTGTAGTGACAACCTTCATCTGTCGCACACCGCCTGCGGCATCAAAAAAGACCTTGAACTGCACGTTCGGAGTTTGCCGCAGACAGTATAACCTCCTCGTCATCTCGAAATCGCCCATCAGCTTGCTGTCGCTGCAATACCCGAGAATGGGGATCTCGATGACGGCTGCCCTTGTCAAGTTGCGCGGGATAAACCCATAGTTCACAAACATCCGATGCAGGTCCTCGTACCGGTCGTAGCTGATGTACACCTCCACTTCTGTCTCGTCCTTTGGCTTCTCGAGGTACAACACCACGTCGCGGCTGGTCCGATCAACGTCAAAGTGCGCGTTGCGTCTCTCGTTGTCGTGGTTCACGTAGTCGAGGATCGGAATGAGCGTCACATCAACATAATAGTCATCCTCCCCGTCCTCCGCTTCCACCGCTCGTGGGATCTCCAACACCCTCGACCTCACAGCCCCGCAGAGCTGAAGAACGTCCTGTTCTTCAATGGCGTCGTAATTCTCGCTGAACTCTTCGTTCAGAGTCTCCGTGACGTCCGCCCACAGGCCGCCCGTGATGTCCACGATAGAGTTCTTCAACACCACGTTGCCGGGGAACTCGTCCAAAAAGTCGGTGAGCACGTCGTGGTGGTCACCGTATAGATTGCCCACTGTGGTGCCGAGTAACACGGACATATACGTTCCAAGTCGTGCCTTCAAGTCGCTTCCGTTGCTGCCAGCCTTTTCAGTCTTTCTCTTCTTGCACAAAAACAAAAAGGCAATGCAATATGCAATCAAAATTAGACTCTCACTGCTGCCCCGGCTCTTGGAAAATATCACGTTGAGCGTCTTTTTCACAACTGCTCTATCCTCCTCATCCAATCCCTCGTCTACCATTGTCTTCAAGTTGTAGATGTTGTAGCTCGACAAATGTGGAATTCGCATCAATTCAATCCGCTCAGTCGATGCAGATTCAGATTGTTTCCCGGGCGTATAGAATACCCCGATTCCTCGATCCTTAGTATTCCGGATTCTAACATTGGGATTCACTTTGATTTGTAGCTGCTCACACCACTTTGACAACTCTTGTTTGTCTTTAATGTCTCCTTCAAAGAGCAGCATTGTTATCGAGTTATAATGTGTTTATCAAAACTCAAGCGTATTGCATAAAATTTCGTTAACATTCCACTGCGAAAAGTGTTCGATACATGTTACCTTTACCATCACTGGTCTCGTCTCTCAACTCGCGGGAGAAAAGACAACTTCGGTCACGTGAGGCAAGAAAATGTATACTGATACAACAACCCAAAAAACTACTTATTCGTAAATGGATGATTAGATTTTATATAATTTTGTAAAGTGGCCGTCTGCCATGGAAAGAGTAAATTTTTGAGTGGTGTATACACTCGTAGAGCTTGGCTATCGTCAACTAGGAAATTAGTACGTTTGAAGTTATGCTTTCAAACCTCTGTGTCGTAATTCTAATGCAAACCACTAGAAGCTCTTCGTACACGTCTCTGTTTTCAGCCTTTAGCTTCTTTATTGCGTTGGAATCTAACACCCACAATACACAGTTCGTGTTTGCCTTGTAATCAATCGTCCTATCCGACTTTGTAATAACGATATCACCAAACATTGTCAAAGGCAACTCGGAACTATTTATGGTGAATCTCAAATCGTTGAATTCAATCTTGAAGTCGATGAGCCCTGTTTCGAAAAAGAACAGGCATGGCTGGTTAGTGTTCTTGTCATATACAAATTCACCGGTCTTGTATAGCGTTCTCCTCAGGTAAGGGGACAATCTCCCCCAGAACTTCGCATCGTAGATACTGCTTAGTCCTTGCATTATTTGTAAGATCAAGTAAAGTGGCTGTTTCATGGTAGAAACAGACGCTTTCCTGTCCTTCTCTTTCAACTTATTCATAATCAAATCCTGCTGGAGCTGTTCCTTCTGGTTGTATCTTCTGGCGGCGTTCATAAACTGGACATGTCGAGGGGTGCCGAACATCAAGCTCGAGTCGGCACCAGCAGCGCCAGCACTTCCAGATGGAGAACCACTATAGAGACTGATCGAATGTTTCTTTTTGATCTCCTTCCCCACAATGACACTGGGCTGTTTGCTTTGAGCAATCAACTCCTTATAGTTCTTTAAGAAAATGTTTTCACACCATTCCAATGCTGAGTTGAGGTTGTTGAACATCTGGATTTTCTCCTGGTGCTCTTCGGTCTCCCAGAGTCCGCAATATTTGAGAGAATCCACAATTGCAAAGTTGTCATCAATAGAGGATAATAACAAATAGCAATTCTTCTCCATCAACAAATTTCTAATTCTTTTAAAACCTTCTGTGGCAGAGAAGTCAAATGTGAGGACAGAATTCATGTCCAAAATCAAGTACTTGATTGGTTGCTTCGTGTAATTGGCAACGTCAAACATATTTCTAATCTCATCCTCCAATCCACCAATAGATCCGAAGAACAACGAGCCCGAAAGTTTCAATATGCAGATCTGTTTTCCGACATTCTTTAAAAACTCCAGCTGTTTTGGGTGTCTAGCAACAATGGAGCGGGCATACTCCCCCGTATAAACGGCACTGATGACCCGTTTACTACCGGCCTCAATAACAAATGAGACGCATGCTAGTAAGATGCCAACTAAAATACCGTAGACAAAGTCCCACGCACCCATGGTTACAACAATAATGATGATTGTGATATACTCGAATTTTTTCAACCTGCCAATAGTATCCCACACAGATTCCTTTAACAATTCATATCCTAAAAGATAAATCAAAGACCCAACGACACAAACAGGTATGAACCCGATAAGCACAGGACCTATGAACATGATACCGGATGTCGCAATGGCTAGCATCACTCCGCTCATCCTAGAGTCAGCACCGGATCTGATGAAAAGGACAGAGTTCGTGTAGACAAGGTAGTTCTGGATGGAACCACACAAGCCACTAATAAAGTTTGAAGCACCATGTGCAATCAACTCTCTGTCGACGTCAAATGTGTCCATTCCTATGGTCAACGCCAACGCTGGAACGTTGATGGGGACATGTAGAACACCGAAAAATGTCAAAGCCAACATCGTTGGAAGTTGGTCAAGCACTAGCCACCAGTCGCAAAGTTTGAAGTCGTAGTAGTGGTAGAAGGAGTACCATGGCTCACGAGAGTCTTGCGCAGCAAAAATCCATCCGTAGTCACGGGCTAATCCCAAATTCCAAGAGGGAACGGCAAGAACCAAAGAATGAAACACAATGAATACTCCAATGAAATAGCATGGAACAATCAGAGGATTTGAGTTATAACGTTGGATGACGATCAATATTATTGCCAGCAATAATGGGATGGTCCATTGTAGGAAAGGTAAAGGCTGTAACAGATACAGGAGAGTTTCCCAGTTGTACTCTAGACCACCTTCCAACCTCGAGGAAACTTCTATGCCTGTGACGAACAGGAAGTAGCCGACACCTCCAATACAACCAACTAAAATGTGTCTTGGGAAGAAGCCTACCAACTTCCCTAATCTGCACTTGCCCAGCACAGTGAAGCACAGGCCTGTGACAATTGCAGATATGGCAAACGTGAAAATCGTCGTTGTGATGATCATGTTCTGGAGATCGGGACTCTCTGTATACCTCTCGTCGTTCTGTAACTTGAGCATGATGCTGATGGCCATCTGGTGAAAGAAGGGCGTCACCTCAATCATCTCCGATCCAATTCCACTCTTGAAGGCTGACCCGCCAAAAGAGTAGATGAGCTGGGATATAACTGTGGAAACGTAGAACATCGACAAACCCGCCGGTCCCATGGAGGAGAAAACAGTTTCCCCGATGGGAAACATAATCATTCCATATGACAAAGCATCAAGCACGTTGAGCAAAGTTCCAAGGAACACCGCAGGAAGGTACCCGAAGGGCCTGTACACACATTCGTGAAGAAGCATATCCTTGTCTGCCTCTTTAAAAAATTCTATTGTTTCACGGACAGAGAAAGAGTTCTGTCTCGATTTCAAAGCCTCGAGATCAAACGCAGGATCCAGTTCGATATGCGAGTCATCGTACGACCCGTAGAAGTTCAGCGATGAATGGCTGGTCTGGTGGGTGATAGACAGCAAGTGCGAGTTCTCGTCGACAGGAGAATAATCCGCCACGGAATCGTACGCATAGCTGTTACTGGGGGTGGTGGACATCGGAGAGTCGTCAGCAGCATCATCTGTGTCAATATCTGGCACGGCAATCGCCGCTAAATCTGCCGAGTCCTCGTGGACAGAGTCAGACGAGTGCACCTGGAGGGACACAGAATTGATGGGCGATGTCGTGCTGGGCTTGAAGCTGCTGTACATAAAGCTCCTCGCAAGTGCGTTCCCCGAGGACGCCTGCCTGTTCTGATTGATGGACTTCGGTATCGATCTAGGGAATGCGCCGTCGTTGTAGCTGTTGGACGACGGCATCGCAGATCTGATGCAGCAGAAAGAACTTCAGATGGAGTGGAAAAAAGGCTGGACAGGCCGAAAAAAAAACTCGTGCTGGCTTCTTTCCTTCCGTTGCAGAACTGAAACCAAGCAATACTTACTGTCTGGCTACTACCGCTTTGCCAAAAATATCCGTCGAAAAGAAGACGCTTTGTCCCAGCCCGTGCCCGGAGGAGCCCGGCCATGCTCCTATCTCGTTCTCTTCTTTTTCAGCTGCCCTCCGTATCATGCTGCAATGCTGCTTTTTGCTTCGAGGAGTGGCGGTGCACAATGTGGCGTGTGCGTGGGGCTGTGGCTTGGGTGCCTCTCCGGGAGATGAAGGGTGAAGGTTGTGGGGATTATACACGGGTTACAGGAATCTAGAAAGGGGTTACGGAGCTTACAACTCATCCTTCTCGACATGTGCAGTAGCAACTGCAGTTGTGGAGGAAGTGACGGAGGCAGTGGCGGAGGCAGTGGCAACCTCGATGGCACCGCAGTCCTGGATCTTGATTGAAACTACAGGCTTGTCGCCGTAACTGGTCTTTGAGTTCTCAATCTTTTGGACAACGTCAAAGCCCTCGACGACAGTACCGAAGACAACGTGCTTCCCGTCAAGCCATGGGGTCTTGACGGTAGTGATGAAGAACTGGGAGCCATTGGTGTCTCTGCCGGCGTTGGCCATAGACAACATGCCTGGTCTGTCGTGCTTCAACTTGAAGTTCTCGTCTGGGAACTTGGCACCGTAGATGGACTTGCCACCGGTACCGTTGCCCTTAGTGAAGTCGCCACCCTGGATCATGAAGTTCTTGATGACTCTGTGGAAGGCACTGCCCTTGTAGCCGAAGGCTGGGTCGTCAGAGGTGGATAACTGGTAGAAGTTCTCGACAGTCTTTGGGACAACGTCACCAAACAAACCGATGACAATCCTGCCCAATGGCTCACTACCCCTGGTAATGTCGAAGTAGACCTTGTGAGTGATCTCTGGCAGGTCGCCTGCCTCACCGGAGCCTGCTGCCGTCTGCGAGATCAATAGGAAAAAAGCTGCTAGTACTGCAAAAAGAGACGCAATGAGCTTCATCATGTATGTTTCTGTGTGTGTCGGGCTATACAAATATAGGTAAACACGTCAATCGAAACAAGAGTGGAAAGGGGTAGACGGGATCGAAGCAAGCTTATAGAACACGTCGCCCCCAAAATGCCAACGGAGGCTGCGCTGGCAGCGATTTTTACGTCCTCGGCGGAAGAGAAAAACATTTTTTTCGACCTTTCACAGGATGAGCCGGAGGAGGGGGGAGAGGGTGTACATCACACAAAGTGTGGTTGGGATTATAAGTTACAGGGTACAAATATGCTCTAGATAGTGAGTCTGTCGATGGTGTATGGGGACACTCTCGTGCGTGTAGTCTTTTTCGAAAGCTGTGAGTCTTTTCCTCCGACCTTGAGCATCATGTCGAGCTTGTTCGTTTCGACCTCGATTTCTCCGATAGGATTCCCGTTGGCAGAGACAGAGGACTCCTTGCTGTTTCTTTGGCTCTTTTTGCCGGATTTCTTGTTCTTGCCTAGCTCCTTGATGAGATCTGCATTTGTCAACGTTTGATTCACCAACGTGAGCAATGCGGTATCGTCGATCATCGACTTCACCTTTGTCTGCGTCTGCGTTATTAGCTTGCCCAACTGCACATCGTCGTTGGAGTAGTGGAGACTCAACACTAAACCATTTGAGTCAATGAACGAGTTCAAAACCTCGTAACCGTAGTTAAGCTTGATTATTTTACCAATGATTTTGTCTAAATCGAAACCCGTACCCGTGCTGCTGTTGACGTCAGGCTTCTTCTTTATGATCTTGATTGTCTCCTGGGTGATTTCCTCCGAAGAAAACTCATCAATCAGTCGGTTGATGATGTCTTTGAAAATTTCGTCACTCTCAACTCTAGCCAACTCGAGAATGAAATCGTTGCATGGGATGTTCACACATGTAACGATCGCCTGTCTTTGCAACCTTGGGGAAACTTCGAGAACTCTGAGCAAACCACTGGCATACTGGGTAGGAAAAAGAGGGTGTGTTAAGACATATGTCAATGCATTTTCTGGAATGTTCTCTATATCTAATGAAATAGTATCGGTTTTTGTATCATAATTGAAGAGAAGTAATGTACACAACCTGAAAAACTTAGGATCCACAAATCTGTCCTTTTCGTACTCGTAGACCTTGAAATCGTTATCAGCGTATAACTTACCAAATGGTCTGTTTTTCAAGTAAGCAATCAAGTGGCTCTCTAAAGATTCTGTATTTCCTGATCTCTTGATCTCTTTAAGCTGTTCGTATACACTGATCAGTTCTTTGTTGTTTTCCAAAACCTGTTTGTTCAAATGTTTCACTTCAGCATTATAGTCGGTTATTTCACCTGAAGAAATGTAAGGAGTGAAGCTTGTGAAGGTTTCTGCCGCACTTTCATCGCTCTCTGGTAATGAAACCAAGGCGTCTCTCAATTTCCCAAGTCCAACGTCTATCGAAACGTACTGTATTTGTGAGTAATTTTCCTTTGTGTTTTTCAACACCAGCAAAGCAAACGTTTTCTTCGATCTTAATGTGTTACCTGCCACTGTTGGAACGCTCAAAAGAGTAGCATTTCTTGGTGGTTTGGTACTATTCTGCTCCTTCGACCTCGAGTACAAGTCGAGTGATGATAACAATGCTTCGTATTGGATGTCGATTAATGCCACAGTACTGCCTTTCGTTACCAGCACTCTGTTAGTCGAGGCACTCATAATCGAAGTTGGCGAGTCTTGTGGTTCATGCTTGAAGACACCACCAATATTTATAATCTGTTCGTTGTCGAGCAATGGTAAATTGTATGATTTGATAGCAAGTTCGGCCTTGTGCTCGAGTATGATCAATTTTCTGGAAACTTCATATGCGAGTTGTATTTTATCGATAGGTGCAAGTCCAGAGATTGTTTTTTTGGAGATCTCTAAAACTTCAATAGAACTAAGTGAGAATATACGAACAATGAGGGAATCTTTCTTGGCACAAGTTTCAACTGTCAGCAGCAAGTATTCTATCTTTTCAGAACGAGAATCAACTTTCATCTCTTCAGGCTCAAGGAATTTATGGAAAACCACTTTTCTTTGTTGGTGTGAGAGGTTGTCTGCACTGGACTTTAACACTGGCGTTTCAAGCTCGTTGGTATCAACCGAGAATTTCCAAACATTGATGGAACCATTTGTAGATACCGAATAGACAAACTTCGAGTCCTTTGAAAACTTTAATCCGACAATCACACTTTCGAGAGCGATCGAACGATCCTTCACTTCTTTAATATTTTCTGATTCATTTGCATGTTTTTCTTCCTCGTTCACCACTGATACTGAACTACTCTGATTTTCATCTTCCAAGTTGTTATCATTGTTTTGGTCTTCTTCTATGCCATAAGTGATGAATTTCAGCTTGTTTTTTTTGCGTTCTGTCAATCCAATGGCAAAGAGTTTCCTATCATCAAGCAAATGGCTGTTATTCGAATGGTTAGTGATAGTTGAGCTGAGATCTTCGAAGTTAAATGAGTCCATCGCAGTGATCATTGTTTGTGGAGACAAAGCATATGACCATATCATCTTTGGAGATGGTCTTGTTATGAAAGTAGCAATGTATGAACCACTTATGCCGATATCGAAACTGCTAGAGTTCGCATCGTGTATTTGAGATGTAAAACAGAGCTTCGACACATCAGATTTTGGGGGCATCCTTGGCAGATTAGTGACCACAAACGGGTCGTAAATCACTGATGACATTTTCTGTTGTTTATATGTATAAGCTGCTGTTGGTTTCCTACGTTTATCTTCAAATGTTATGCAAAATAGAAAGATTTATCTGAAGTATATAAAAAATTTTAGTCTTGCATAGGTGAAAAAAAATCGAAAAATCAAGAAAAAAAAATAATGCCTGAATTTCCGAGGTGCAGAGATGTAGGTGATCACGTGCACAAAATCAAAGAGTTGTCACGAAACACGACCTATCACGACCGATTGCCATCGATTAATCTGTAGAAATAACATCATAGAAATTGAATCCCATTGATTTTTATATACTAATATACACCCTAAATAAAATAGAAACAGATTTTTTTTGAAGAAAATACCAACCGGCTAAGCTTATGCAGTAGCAGCAGAAGTGTACTTAGTGACAGCTCTGGTACCTTCAGAAACGGCATGCTTGGATAACTCACCTGGCAAGATCAATCTAACAGCAGTCTGGATTTCTCTAGCAGAAATAGTAGACTTCTTGTTGTATGCAGCTAACTTTGAGGCTTCGGAGGCAATTCTTTCGAAAATGTCGTTCACGAAGGAGTTCATGATGGACATTGCCTTTTGGGAGATACCAGTATCTGGGTGGGTTTGCTTCAAAACCTTGTAGATGTAAGAGGAGTATGTCTCCTTTCTGGTCTTGGATCTCTTCTTGGTTTCGGTTGCAGCAGCAGTTTTCTTACCAGCTGGCTTCTTTTCAGCCGGAGCTTTGGATGCGACTTTGTCTGCCTTTGGAGCCATTTTTGAATATGTGTTGTTGATATATAAACTTTAGTTAGGAAAAGAGAAGGAATGAAAAGGCGAAAGACTATAACAAAATAAGTAGTATTAACACAATACGAGAAGAAGATGGACACAAATTGCGGGAAATTGTGATGATTTATATAACAACTTCACGCATCTAGCCATGTCTAAGCTCAGCAGACAAAAATGGAAATCCCATTTAAAGTCACCTTCATTTTCGCGCGCATGCTATTTTCACTACATGGCCCTCACAAAATTGCAGAATCAATTTTTTACTTCACCATCAGCTAGTTTTTCACCTCTTTCGCACCATTTCCACCGGACCAGTTTTTAACTCCCACTGTGTAAACTTCAGGCCGTTGCGTCCTTGCCTTCCGGATTTGCCACACTCCCCATTGTTATACGTTTCTTAGGCGTGCTGGCTCGTTTGTCTGTCGGCTGAACGGTCCAACACACGTTTTGTGCAGTTGTGCTATTTTTTTATAAATATAAGTGGCAATCCCCCCTCTAGATTGTTAACTCTCTCTTTTTCTGCGAGTGTTCATTTGATAATCTTACACACCTTATTTCCTTTAAGTATTACAAGTAAAGTATTCAACACTTACAAACAAACAACTACATATAAATAAATAACAATGTCCGGTGGTAAAGGTGGTAAGGCAGGCTCCTCTGAAAAAGCATCAACTTCTAGATCCGCTAAGGCTGGTTTGACTTTCCCAGTCGGTAGAGTTCACAGACTCTTGAGAAAGGGTAACTACGCACAAAGAATTGGTTCTGGTGCTCCAGTCTACTTGACTGCGGTCTTGGAATACTTGGCTGCCGAAATCTTGGAATTGGCTGGTAATGCTGCAAGAGACAACAAGAAGACCAGAATCATTCCAAGACATTTACAATTGGCCATTAGAAATGATGAAGAATTGAACAAGTTATTAGGTCATGTCACAATTGCTCAAGGTGGTGTCTTGCCAAACATTCACCAATCCTTGTTGCCAAAGAAGTCTGCAAAGGCCAAGGCTTCTCAAGAATTATAAGCGTCTTGACGTTTGGGTTATAAAAGATTGTCTTATTATAAGGGTATAAAATATGTATATTAGTTTTTTCTTATTATCTCCAGTTGTATAGTGTAATGCTATGGACTCCAAGTTAGCAAGGTTATCCCTTATTGGCAGGATCTAGGCTCAATCGACCTCAGATCTATATAGAGCCATGATTTTTAGCGTGCCCTTCCGTTTTGGGAAAGTGATCTTTTCTGCAAAATGGGGCAGCGGGGCAACTCCGACATGTGGAAAGTGGATGAGCCTCAAAACTTAATCAGGACTGTTGCCCTTCTGCTGTGATCCCTCTGTTCTCTTGTTTTCTCTCTGCTCATCACTTTCCTCTTCTCCTTCTTCTTTCTTTTCTTTTCCCTCTTCTTCCTTCTTTCCTTGTATTTTTCTTTCTCCCTTCCGTTCTCCAGGACTCGGATACTATTCATCGTATTGAAAGCTCTCCTTTAAATAATCGTAAATACATTAACAATGCCAATCAGAAGAATCCTTAAGACTGTTAGAGAACAATACGAGTCTTTACAAAAAAGATTCGGCAACAGTGCATCAGATAAGAAGGAGGCAACTGCACCAGTTGCAGATGGTGATGCTCCAGCTGAAGAGCCAGCTGCTGTTGAAGAAGCACCAATTGCTGCTTCTGCTGTAAAGTCAGAAGTTGCTGCCTAAGACAGAAGGTAAAATGCTGAGCTTCCCTTTGTTTTAGTATCGTCGTGAGTTTGATTTTAATTTTTTAGCTTTCATTAAATTTCCTTTCTCTTAGTTTTTTTATTCACTCCCTAGGTGCTTTTAAAAGAAAAAACACATTTGCTAATAACTGATGTTTCTGATCTAATATGTTCTCTGTGTTAATGTAACTCCACCAATTTTTTTTTTCGAGTTGTACTTCCAATTTTAATATATAAATACGATAAATATTTGTATAACACTTTAATCAATAATATATTCAAATATCAAAACAGCGCATCGTAAAGTAAGGGTTATATTCGTTCAGTAATACAATTTTTACCAGTAGTAGAATAATAATACAAAAAATCAATTAGCAACGTAGTCCCAAACACAAAGCTCACCTTCCAAAGAAACTGAGACAAGTGTATTACCTAAGTTATAACTTTTCACATTCATTATAGGGCTGGCACTTTCACTTGCCTGTAACTTGAAGAGCAATTCCTGAGTTTGAATGTCCCAGAAAAGAATGTTTCCTTGCTCGTCTCCCGAGTTAATCATTGACTCGTTGTTGTAAACAATGAAGTTGGTTCCCAATGAGTATTTCTCTGATATGGGCAACCCATTCATGTTTTTGTACGTCTTCATTACTCGGTTATTCATGTAGTCCCACAATCGCAGGACCCCATCTAATGAGCTCGAAAGTATGTATTTAGAGTTTGGCGAGAAGCACACATGGCTGATGGGGAAGGAAGAGCCCTCTTTATCGTAGATTAACGTCTTCAGACACCCGCCTGTTTCAGTATCGAATAATCGTATTAGGCCATCGTAAGAGCCGCTTACTATGATGGTGTCGTCAAAGCTCAAGTCTAAACTAGAGATGGGATCTGAGTGCGCACTCAAGGTACGCATACTGCGACCTCTTTTGCAATCCCAGACTCTTATGTTTTCATCGGACGATCCACTAATGAGTATTCGTGAACGCTTATCGAATTTCAAGCAATTAACGTGATATGTGTGGTTTTTCAACAGTTTAATGGTTTTCTCGAACTTGAGATCCCATATGCGAATTGTCAAGTCATCCGATGCGCTGGCAAGGTACTTGTTGTTATACGAGAAAGCTATATCTGAGACACCTTCGTTATGTCCTCTCAGCGTTGCTTGCGGCATTCCTGTCTGTGCATCCCATAGTTTGATTGTTTTGTCCGCTGAACAAGTTGCGATCGTCTTACCATCGGGACTGATTTCAACGGTAGAGACGAGCTGTGAGTGTGTTTTCGGTATTCTATATCGAAGCTTGTACTTGTTATTGTCTGACATTTCTCGTGTTTAACACCACTAAAGTCCAGTCGCTGAATCTACAAAGGTAGCGCATCACCTCGATGAGTTGGAAACGTCTTCGGCAAAGATGTACTTCCAAACACGCTAGGGAGAAGGCCGCGTTCCTTCTCTGCGTATTGTATGGTAAGCACTGCGAAAAAAAAATATAAAAAATAAAATTTATTTATTTATTGTTCACCAGATAAGAATAGTAGGAGAGAATGTTTTATGAAGAGTAAATGCGACATTATGAAGAAAGAGGAAAAGAAGTAATATACAGGAAACGGTTGACCCAGGTAGAATAATTAGAGCAGGAAAGAGAAGGAGGAAATGAAAGATGGAAGAATATTATAAAAGTCGGCATTGAAGCTGTTTTGCGTGACAATGCAACGACTATCTGAACTGTTTTGCAGTTTCATTCATCACGTTTTCGTAACTTGGAGGTTCTTCGTTATCATTGCTAGAACCCTCGTCGTTGGTTGTGGGGCTGGTTGTATTGTCGAGGGCACCGTAGCTATTCTCCACTCTGCTCAATGGCGAGGCAACGTAGTGGCCTCTTTGGGCCTTCATGACGGGGGTGTTGGAGAGAGGGCTCAAACTGTTGTTCAAAAGGTTATTCTGGTTGAAGTCCGAGTTCTCTGAGTTGTGTCTGCTGCTCTCTAAAAAAGGCTCTGGATGGCTGAACTTGATTCTTGTCTGGTTGGGCTGTTTGTTGATAACGACGTGGGTGGTCTGAGGAGGCGTGACAATGAAAATCTGTCTCTCTTCATCTTCAACGAGCAACCTGTCCGGATTATTCAAAATGATGTACCATGCGTGGAGCATGCCGGGGATCCATCCCAACAAGCAGAGACAGACGTTGATGAGGAAGTCGCATGAGCAGAGGCCTTTCTTGATGCACACGGGCAATGGCGGGAAAATGACTGCTAGGATGATAAGGCAACAGTCGCAGCAGCAACAGTCGCAGCAACAGAAACACATCGTGCTGGTGGTGGTCGTTCTTGGTGTTTGGTCGATACTGAGTGGACTGTCTTTGGCGAAAAAAGAAACAAAGAGCCACGATGCCGGGATGTACGTATCGGAGCAGCCGACAACGGTCTAGAGTCGACAGATAGATAATAGCAGGACGGCAAAACGGCTCCAATTTATTACTGAGGGTGGACATGAGCCCAGAATCGATGCCGACAGCTCGGACTGCCGTTACGTAAGCGCGGCAGCGGTCGCTGCCGCGTAATGGAGAAGACCGACGCAGACCCGCTGTGCCGGACCGGCAGGGGCGGTCAGAGAGAAGCCCGGGGCGGACGGTGGGCGGCCGGTGGGTGGCCCGGCCAGAGCCAGGCCTCGGGCCCAACGGGCGCTGCCACTCTCGCTCTCGCCCTCCCACTCGCACTCGCTGGCGTTGGTGTTGTTGGCATTGATATCGACGTATGACAGTGGATGGGAACCCTCAGTGAGAGAGGCCCAATTGCGGGCCGATACGTTACAGGTTGTCCTTTTCCCCCACCAGGGCTTAGCACGAGGGTCTCCAGATTACGTGTACGTGCGTGCGTGCGTACGTACGTGCGTACGTGCGTGGGTATCTAATGTGCGTATGCGATACGTATGGGCGGGTGTGCACGCACGTATTTACGGACGGAACGGTACTGCCGTTCGTTCCCGTGTTGCAGTTTAGTCTAGTCTAGTCTTGTCTGGCCAAGTCTGGTCTACCTTTGCATTATTTAGTCTTGTGGAGTTTTGTGTTGCGTCTATTCGGTCCAGGCACGGGAAGCTGGACATCCGTAGGTTTGAGTACGAAAGGGAGGAGAGTGGAGGCGTCTGTCCGCGTTTTCGGGCGCCCGAGGCGTAGGTGAAAGCGGGGGGGTCTGCGCCCGTATTGGGCCCTTGGAGAGGGGGTGTTAGGGCCCCACCGGTGCCGGCAATAGGACAGCGGCAGCCGGGGCGGGGAGAACGTCTCCGCCCCGGTTGCCGGGAGTGCAGCAATATCGTGCTGCGGAAGCGGGAGTGCCGGCGGCAGGCACCTGCGGGCAGGGCGGCGAACCGTCGGGATGCGGGCAACGCGAGCGCGGGCAGGGGCGTTGCCGGCCGTCGGAAGCTGCCGCCAGTGTGCGCCCGCGTCCGGGCAGGAGAGGTGCGAGGCGCACAATATTAGTAATGTGCGTGAGCTGTGTAGCGAGCAGTGAAGAAGACGAAGCAAGATGGAGTTTGTTGCAGGTGGTGAAGAAATTGGGCACTCTCCCCCGAGTCGAAATACCAGACGGTTTGTTTGTTGCAGAGTTCCTGGGCCAATTGCATGCGGTGCAAATTGCGGGTTCAAACTGCCTGCCTTGGCTGGAGCAGCGCATGGCGGAGGGGGGCTGCGGTTGCACCTCGTTGCTATCTTGTATAAATCTGTTCACCATTCCTCCCTCTCCTCTCTTGCCACCTGCCCTCTCTCCACGCCTTTGCACCTCTGCCGTGTCCCTGCTCCACCTTCCCTGTCCTCCTTCCTTCTTCTTCCCTTTGCTGCCTGCTGTTTTCCGTTTGCCGTTTGTTCTCTTGACATTTGTTTTGCCAAGCCGAGCTTAATCACTAAGGACATATCAACAATAGCACTCTCTGCTAAAGCGTTTTACATATATTCAAACGTGCGTTTTTTTCAGATCGATTCCTTCTCTCTTTCCCTCTCTCTTTATCACGAAAAGTTGGATTACACATCCACTTCACTACACTACACTACATTACACACATGTACATTTCCTATCCACCAGCCAGCAGCTATACAGACAACTGTGTGCGCAGCAAAATGTCGCTCCGCTCGGTAATATCGAACGGAGAAGAAGCTGCCGAACCAACGATGGCGTTGCCCTCCAGACCGTTCTTTCTCTACAAGGGGTTGGACCCAAAGAAAGAAGAGGCGCTGAAGATATATCCGGTTAACAGCGAGCGTCCAGTGCTCCAGCACCCATCGATAACACCGTGTTCATCGTTCTCGTCGGCGTCCTCGACCTCGTCATCCTCACTCCTCACATATCCGATCAAAACTACCGTGCAGCGCTTGAGCTACTCGCTGCCTTCGCCTCCTTCGTCGATATCGAAGGGCAGAGCAGACTCGTTCAACCTGTTCAACAGGGCAGAAAGCCGCCCGCTTCCTCACCACACATTGTCACCCTCCTCGTCGTCTTCGTCGATATCGAACTCCGACGTTGACGACCTCGATCATGAGAGTGAGCACGACCACAACATCGACATCGACATCAACGAACACGAACGCAACGAACGCGACCACGACCACGACCACGACCACGACCACGACAGCGAAAACGACAACGACGAACTTGGAAACGAAAACGAACTCATCAAGGAAATTCGATCTGGTATCGAAAACGACAGGGTGAAATATAAATGTAACTACACAGGGTGCCATTACAAGGGGACGTTTTTGTCTAAGGACTACTTACGGAGACACATTAGGGAGCAACACAGGCGCTCCAAAGAGCACATATGCAAGGGATTCCATTCTAACGGGGAAAAATGGGGGTGCAACAAGAAGTTCAGCCGGCCGTACCAGTTGGTGAACCACTGGCGTGGACAGCGGTCGCTGAAGCGCTGCGGTGTTCCGCTTGGAGAGCTACGTCGCTGCGGCATCCAGTAGGTGAGCGGGCCGTTTGACGGCACGTATGTATGTATCATCGATCTATCAATCAATCAATCTATCAATCTATCTGTATAAATGGAAAATTATGTATCGACCGCCCATCCAATATAGCGTTTTTCTTATCAGCCATTAGCCGGCTTGCAAGGCGGCTAATCTTGTGCACCTCTAGTCTCCTTCCCTTCATCCCTCTTGTGTCTCTTCCCCCATGAATTTCCTAGTCTAGACCTTCCCCCCCACATGTAAATATACACGGAATGCTTCCCTGCGCATCCTGCCAAACCAACTTGGGCCCCCCTCACGGAATCGGCATTCCCGACGGCTGGCAGACACGTCAAACCGCCCGCCTGCAGTGCCCGCGGTGCCCGTTTGGGTGCTCCCGACATTAGGAAAGCTTCTCTTTCCCGGTTCCCGGTCTCTATAACCACTACAGTCCCTCCTTCTCCTATCGTCTCCTGCATTGCATTGTCTGTTAAACAAACTTATCGTGCTGATGGATGAATAGCAGGCCGAGAGCCCCCATGCTTGCATGCATGCATGGGCACTTACATCCATATAATGTCGCGCGTGCTAAAGACTGCCGGCTCGCAATGCCCGAGATCTGTGCGAGCCAGGGGCTGGCTGTTGCACGCTGCACCACTGGCCGGGGAGGGGGGGAAGGGGGACTTCCCGACGGCTGCGGGCGCTCGGTCGCTCGCTCGCCCACGCTCGGCCGGCCTCGCCCTCTCCCCCCCGGTGTTGTCAATCTGCCGCCCTCCTCCTGCGCCCCCCCCCGCCGTCGGGCCTCGGGGAAGGCCCGACTGTTGGGGCAGGAAAATCGGGCGGGCATGGCATGGCATGGTCTGGCCATTTCCGATCAGGTAGGGTCTGGCTAGACCCTGGGCTGCAGAATAAGGCGTAGGGGTATGCCATTGAGATTGGGCTTCGTAGTCTGACTGGGCTTTTGCTCCGTCTTGTATGCAATGCATGCATGGACGGCCGCAACGACGATGGAAAGCATGCTGCGGTTGGTGGGTCTAGGGCGCCCCCTCCTCGGGAATTGGGCAACGATTGCGGTCGTATGCAAAGCTGCGGTGTGCATCTACAGACACACTATTGGCGAGTGCTAGTGCTAGTGGCTAGCGCCCGAGCCCTTACCGGGCACAGAGCCATAAGCCGGACCTGCCCTGCCCTGCCTGTGCCAACAGCCCACTGCACAGCGTCGGCACTACACCTAAATACCTACACACCTCCACACCTCCACACACACAATCGCAGCGCGAGAAGCTAAGCTTGTACTTGCAGGCCGGCCCTGCTGACAATCGCAAGCCTAATTGCCACCACCAGTACGGGGCTAGAGAACAAAGCCAGCTCTCATTTGCGATCGCCATTCAACAGGCACCGGGCACGGGCCTGGGAGAGAGAGGGCGGGGGCGGGCACGAGGCGGTGCAGAAAGAAAAAAAGAAAAGAGACGCAGAGTACGCATGCGTGGCCTCCCGGAAGCCGACACGAGCTGCAGCGGCGGAGGGTCCTGCTAAGAGAGGGCCTGTCGGGTGACACCGATGGCGGCTGCTGTCCTGGCGGGACAAGGAGGAGGGCGGCCGGCCACGGCCGCGATCGTGATCGCGGGATGGGCCCGTGCAGGTGCCCGGGCACAACTATACGGGGCGCCCTGCGCCCTGGGGCGCGGGGCGCCGGCGGCCGGCCCGGAGAAGCAGGCAGAAGCTCCCTGGGCGCATTTTCCGGTGCGCGTCCTGCGGGCGGCCCCTGCAACTTGCGGTCTGCTGGGCATTTTCTGCTGGCTGGAATACAGGAGACCCCGACGCTCCGTTTACGTAAGCGGATTTCCGGAGTCAGTGTGTGGGGGAGAGAGGAAAACATTCCGTCTGAGGTATAGATAGCAATGTGATATATCACAAAACCTACAGAGACAAGTCAAGCAGACTCGGAAGTAACAGCCTGGGACCAGCCACTTCAGGGGCTATAAAAAGGTGTGTTACTCGAATTGTAGATACGGAAAACTCCCAGGCTGATCAGCAATGATATGTGCTCCGTTTCCGGTAAATGCATAATCTTTTCTTTTCCTGTCCTTTTCCCATCAATCATCACAGACTAATGATGGACACATTGAAATATTTGCACGAGCGGTGGCATCTTATGGGACTGGAACAGGCCTCGGTGTCTGATCTGCTTTCGGAAGAGGAGGAGGATGTGCAGGAGGGTTTATGCGGATTCGAGGCCGGCGACAGCGGCGGCGATGGCGACGGTGTCCGGCTCACCCCTGACGCGGCAGGTGACGTATGTGCAACCCAATTCAAGATCCCGAAGATGTACTGCAGCACGAAGGACAAGAGGTTCAACCTGTTCGACCGGTTCAGCTATGCACAATTGGTCGAGTTCTCGGTAAGATCGAAAATACCACAGGCCCATCGGTCTGGCCCGAGGCACGGAGAGAACGGGACGCCCGGCCAAGATCTCTGCGGCAGCCAACGCAAAAGGGGTATTTTCTACAGTTGGCTCAAGGACCATATCGACCTGAGCAACCCAAAATGCAGCAAGTTCATTAGCGAAAATGAGAATTCTCTCCTCAAACTGAAGAACAAACGTCAGTTGCTCATGTTTCTCAACCGCAAGTTCGAGAAAGTACACCATCTGAAAGGAGAAGCCTACAGTTATGCAAATTGCGCAAAAGCCGCTGAGGCTCTGAGGACGGGCAATTCTGCATTTTTGCTAATATTGTTTTTCTCCCTTCTCCTCAGTGTTGTCTCCCTCACAATACTGTGCACGCTGTTCTTCAGGACTAACATCTTCGAGACACTCTTTTACTCGCGTCCGCAGTACACACACTTTATCAAGGCATCGAAGACGTTCTTGTTGGCTATGATGCGAGAACTGTGAGTGTGACACTTTTCTATCTGTATTTACGTATGTATAATTGGAGACTTTCCCCTCGAGGTGCAGTACCTTACTCCCCCTCCCCCGATTATTATTTCCAATTTCGGTTTTCCTCATGTCGCCAGAAACGGCCGTTTCCCCAAGAAGGAAGTAAAACTTTCTTTGCTCGACAGGCTCGCGAACACTATCACACACTTTGCAAGCCGGGCACTGAGATGAACAACAAATCTGGCGCTTTCATATTACTGTCTCGGTGTCAGGCCTCTAGTATTCGATACAGTACGTCCTGCAACGTCATAAGGTAAGAGCAGCTGATATTCTTGTTGGTGGAACTCCCCTATAACAGCCATGGGATCATTAAAAACGTTCATCAAATCTGTCAGGAACAGTAAGACAATAGCAGCCGAACGTGCTGTGATCAGGAAAGAGAGTGCCAAAATAAGGGCCTCTTTCAGAGACGTTCACTTGGATAATGACAAGAGAAGGAAAAACATCCAGAAGCTCCTTTATCTATATATCCTGGGGGAGCCAACTTATTTTGGACAGGTGGAATGCCTCAAGTTGTTAGCATCCCCTCGTTTCACCGATAAAAGGGTGGGATACATGGCCACCATGTTAATTTTGGATGAATCCCAAGACATATTGACCCTTCTCACAAACTCCTTGGATATAGACATGAAGTCAGGGAACCAGTACATTGTTGGATTGGCACTCTGCACCCTTGGTAATATCGCATCTCCCGAATTGGCCAAGGACTTGTATCCGGATGTTGAAAAGGCGTTGACGTTTCATCATCCTTATATCAAGAAGAAGGCTGCATTGGTTGCTGCCAAATTGATTGAGAAGGACCCAATGCTAACTGAAGTTTACTTGCCCTATGTGGGCGACTTATTGAATGAAAAACCACATGGTGTCTTGTTGGGAACCTGTTGCTTGATTGACTCTATATATTACCACGACGAAACCAGCCATCCACAACTCAAGCAGTTGGTGCCTAAGTTACTTGCACAAATCAAACTTTTGACCACTACGGGCTACTCTCCGGAATACGATGTGAAGGGGATCCCTGATCCTTTCTTGATTGTATCGTTGTTGAAATCTTTAAGAACTGTTTTACAGCATGACCCTGAATCGCAACATTTGGAATCCCTCAATGACTTATTGACACAAGTGTGTGCAAATTTTGAAAATACAAAGGGTGCTGGCTGTGCGGTGCTATATGAGACTGTGAAAACCATTTTTACCATCAACTCAGATTCTTCGTTGAAAGTCTTGGGAATCAACATTTTGAGCAAATTCCTCACGCAGAAAGACAATAACATAAGGTATGTTGCGTTGGATACCCTTTTACAGGTCATTGAGTTTGAGCCGTTGGCTGTGCAAAGGCACAGAGCGACTATTGTCGGTTGTTTGCACGATGGTGACATATCGATTCGTCGTAGAGCTTTAGAGTTGACGTTCGGTATCATGAACCAGCAAAATATCAAACTGTTGACAAAGGAGTTGCTAAAATACTTGACCAAGGAGGATGACGAGGAGCTCAAATCTTATATCACTACACAGCTCTCTATATCCTGTGATAAGTACAATGCGAACTTGGAATGGACTTTGGAAACAATGATCTCCATGTTGAACATTGCAGGCAATTACTGCAACGATGCCATCCTATCGTCCATCTTGGCTATGATCATGCAAGTCGGGAATAAGTCTTTGACAAAGAAAATTCTCACGGACATGATCACCACATTGAGGGGTGGACTGTTTGACCAGTACGGGTTATCTCTAGTTACTGTGTGGTGTCTGGGGGAATATTCAGATTTGGTCATTGGATCCAATGACAAAGGCATCACTGAGGATTTGATTGTCGAACTGATCAATTCTATTCTTGCAGTTGCTAACTATTCAACGGAGCAACAGAAGGTTCAAATCAAGACATATATATTGACAGCGTGTTTGAAATTATCCATCAAGTTAAAGAAGCCAAGTTTGATTGAACAATTGAGACAGATAATCAACCATTCGATGGGCGATATGAACCTCGAGATTCAAACGCGTGCCATTGAGTATGCTAAGATTTATGGAGAGCCGGCTTCCATCAAGAGGGGGTTGTTGGAGAGAATGCCTGCACCTAACATCAGAAAGCATGAGAGCATGTCACTTCTGAACAGAACGCATAACGAGATCTCAGGCAGTGGTGCCAGCGGAAGTGGCTCTAAGACTGGTGACCTTTTACTAGACTTACTGGGAGATGACCTATCAGGGAATACGAAATCTAGCGGCGTTGCCAAAAAGGAGAAGGAGAAGGACTCTACAATTGACCTTCTTTCGGACATTTTTGGAGGTTCCTCCTTGACCAACAGTACCCCCAATGAACAAAAGAATGGCGACATACTCGGACTTTTCAACAACAATACAGGAACTGCCAGTGGTAGTGCCAGCAATGGAGGAGCCAGTTCGGATCCCGCATTGACCAGCATTGCTGCCAAAATGTCAGAGCCCGACTCTGTCGAAGGGTTCAACGATGGCACAATCAGAGTCGGATTCATAGAAAAAAACGTGGGTAAAGGTGTTGCCGACCTCGAGGCAATTGTGAAAAACGTGAACACAAAGGGCGTGTCGATCAGTGGCATATCCGTGTTATGTGCGGTGCCAAAACACCAGAAGCTACAGCTATCTTCCATCTCCAAGACGGTGTTGGCTGCGCAGGACTTCACGGTGCTGAACGTGAAGATCACGGGCAACCCGGGCTCGAAGGTGAAGATTCGGGTCAAGCTCAGTTATGTCGTCGACGGGGCCAAAACCGACAGACAGTTTGACTATGCTGGGGTTCAAGCGGTGTTGTGAGTGTGTGTGTGTAGAAGTAGTACTTCGTAGCTGAATAAATCTATCCGTGTGCATGTATGAGTAAACTTCTAGTAAGCCACAGCGACCACGTCGACGCGTCGAGTTTCAGGGGGCGCTAGATTGCGGCATAAAATGCGGGCGAAGAAACCGGAAAGGAGGGAGAGAGACTGGGAAGAAAAAAAAGTCGGACGAGCGTAGAGGGGGAGGAAGCAGAAAGGCAAAAGATGGATAGACACGGTCCTGTAGATGAGCTTCTTTCCGTCGTGTACGTCCCAATTGAGCACTGACTACCAGTACAAACCGACAGCCTGACACAAAAATGGACTTCAAGAACATCCAAGCTCAAGCACAACAATACCTTACCAAGATCGATGCTGTAAGTACAGCCCACAGCTTTTGCCGGATAGACTGGCTTGCCGCCTCTCCTTTGAACCAACACATGGATGTAATACTAACTAGCCGTTACGGGGTCAATGACTCTCTCGTTTGATACAGAGCACCAAGCACGTCTCCGTCTTGGACACTTTCGAGGCACAGACCAAACTCCCAAGATCCTATGCCGTTTTGGGTGCTGGCGCCTTCTACTTCTTGCTGGTTTTCCTCAACTTTGGCGGCATTGGCCAATTGTTGAGTAACCTTGCCGGGTTTGCTCTTCCAGGTTACCTGTCCTTGAAGGCCTTGAAGACCAGAACCAGCACCGACGACACCAAGTTGTTGACCTACTGGGTTGTCTTTGCAGCTTTGCAGATTATCGAGTTCTGGTCCAAGACCATTCTCTACTGGATCCCAGCCTACTTCTTGTTCAAGACCCTGTTCTTGCTCTACATCGCACTGCCAAGCACCAACGGTGCTGAGTTGATCTACAGAAGCGTTCTTGCGCCATTGACCGACAGATTCATCGCCACTGAGGGCCCAGCCACCAATTTGATGGACAAGGTTGACGAGAAGGTTGAGTAGATACCAGGGGGGATTCTCTCTGCGTGAAGACCACACCAGCCTTTCAGCACCCAAATTATTCATTGTCTTAGTTTATACTTTATTTGTAGGATAATGAACTACGTATGTATTCCTTTCTGTTTGAAATTGAAACTGGAATCCAAACCAAAACCAAAACTGATCTTCCACATCTGATTGATTGTTTGATTATTGCTTGCACACCGACGGCTCGCCCTGCCCCCTTCCCCGTCGATCGGCGCGGGCTGTGCGTGCAAGCCCCGTCCTCCGTCGATCGGCCCAGGCGGAGAATCTCCCCAATCCGGCAAACCGTTGCGGCGCGCGCGCACTGTTTATTTCCGCGCCGCGGAGAACCCGGGCAGCCAGGGCTGAGCAGACAGGCCGGCCGGGTGAGAGCCGCCGCTCGCCTGCTGCCCGCGCCCCTGCTGCCTTTCCCCGTTTCTCCGTGGCAGCCAACGGTCATCTGGTCGCGAGGGACAGTGCGTCCTCGTGCAGGAGCGCAGTGTCCCGGTGGAAGAGGCGGGGGTGGCGGGGTGTGGTGCGGCCGGGTCAGAGACGGCCGGGAGATAGCCTAGGATGAGGGGAAGAAGGAGGAAGAGGAGTCGATTGCCTTGGATCTGTGTTGCCCCACCAGCACGGGCGGGCTGGGAGAAAGAACACAGCGGCAGGTATAAACACCCCCAACAGAAGCGGGAAGCCGGGCAGCCACCTTTACGCACACACACACACACCCCCCGCAGAAACCCCGACGTGACGACACGAGCGGCTGCAGAAAGTGCGGCCTGGCTTTCCTCCGGGCAGGGAGAAGCTCCCTTCGTCCAGAAGCACAGCCGGCAGGCTGTGTAGGCCGGCGAGCTCGTCGGGCCGGCGTACTGGCCCTCTCGCTGGCTTTCTTGCTGCTGCTCCCCGCAAAATAGCGGCGTTGGCACAAAAAGCCCGCCGGCTGTGCTGATATCCCATTTACCCAGGAGTCGCTGAAACGCAGCGCCAGAACACCGCCATTGTTCTCCGCGACGTTGTTGTGACCGTGGGTTTGCCGCTGCCTGTGAGTCAAATGGGAAGAAGCTCCGTCACCGTGCAGGGCAGAAAGTAAGCTGGCTCTCTGCCTTCGCCCCCGGATTTTTTTGTGCAAGCGTGTAAAAAACAAACTCCTACTGCTGCATCTATCTCCCCCCTTCCCCACGTCGGCTGTCGCTTTGTCTCGAGAATATAAGTTGACCGTTTTCCGGCTTCTCTTTCTCTTTGTGTTTTTTCGTTGTGTCTGCGATCCAGCTCTCCCTTTTTTTGTGCAGTGCTATTCTTTTATTTCTTCACATCACCTTTGTTTTCTCCTTCGGTCAGGTCTGCGTAACCCTTTCGATCAAGAATAAGTAGTTCCCCTCGTTTCCTTATTCCACGTTCGTTGCTCCCACTCACTGCACATATACATTCATACATACACACTTATAGAGGAATAAGATGATCTTCAGCAGAAACAAAAAGAAGACCGCCGAAGAAAACAACGGCAGTGCTGTCGAACAGCACGAGTACGACCTCGACTCCCTGGCCTCTGGCCGTGGCGACCTAGAGGCACAGCCCTCGAATGCCTCGTTCCAGACGTTCAAGAGTGACGACCCTAACAGAGGCGCCCCAAGCACTCACATGATGGAAAAGCCGGACTTGTCGTGTCCCTCCATCAACCACTACATGAGAACAAGATTCACAGAACTCTTCCCAACGAAACAGTCCATCGCCGCCAACCGACATTTGCTAAACCCTCTGCCGGGTTTGAGAATGATTGGTGGTAAGCAATGGTTGATGATCTTTGCCGCCTTCATCGCCTGGTCCTGGGATGCTTACGATTTCTTCTCCATCTCCCTTAACGCACAACAGCTGGCTGAGGACTTTGACAAAAACGTCAAGGACATTACTTGGGGTATCACCGTCGTGTTGATGTTGAGATCCGTCGGTGGTTTCGTCTTCGGTTATCTTGGTGACAAGTATGGTAGAAAGTGGCCTTTGATTGCCAACTTATTGTGCGTCTGTGTTTTGGAAATCGGTACTGGTTTCATCAAGAATTATCAGCAGTTTTTGGGTGTCAGAGCAGTTTTTGGTATCATGTTGGGTGGTGTCTACGGTAACGCTGCCGCTACCGCCTTAGATGACTGTCCTCACGAAGCCAAGGGTTTCATCTCCGGTCTTCTACAACAAGGTTACGCCTTCGGTTACTTACTTGCAGTCGTCTTCAAGAGAGCTATCGCAGATAATGCCAAGCAAAAGTGGAGAGCCATGTTCTGGTTCGGTGCTGGTGTCTGTTTCTTGATCTGTGTCTTCAGAGCCATGTTGCCCGATACCAAGGCTTTCCTCAAGCAGAAAGAAATCGAAAGATACAACACCGAACATGGTATCCACCAAAAGACTTTCAAGGAAAAGGCCATCGAATCTCTGAAGGTTTACTGGTTGATGATCCTGTACATGATCTTGTTGATGGCAGGTTTCAACTTCATGTCACACGGTTCTCAAGATTTGTACCCAACTTTGTTGAAGGTGAGATACAACTTTTCCGAAGATGCCCAGACCGTCACCAACTGTGTAGCCAACTTCGGTGCTATCTCCGGTGGTATCATTGTGGGACACTTCTCGAACTTTGTCGGTAGAAGATTGTCGATCATGTTGTGTTGTATTGCCGGTGGTGCGCTCATCTATCCATGGGCTTTCATCGACAACGCCAACATTAATGCTGGTGTGTTCTTCTTGCAGTTCTTTGTCCAAGGTTCTTGGGGTGTTGTGCCTGTCTACTTGTCCGAAATGGCCCCACCAGACTTCAAGGCCTTCGTTGTCGGTATCTCTTACCAGTTGGGTAACTTGGCTTCCTCTGCATCCTCCACCATCGAGACCACCATCGGTGACCACTTCCCAATGGTGTCTCCTACAGGTGACAAAATCTTCGACTACGCAAAAGTCATGGCCATCTTTGTTGGTTGTGTTTTCGGTTACGTCTTATTTATTGCATTCTTGGGTCCAGAACGTCAACTCCACGACTTTGACGCTGAGTCAGAGAGCGAGGAAGAGGCATACGAGGCCGATGTCGAGAAGGTCAAGCACGACGAAGACGCGTTCGAGGTCGACTCCAACCTCGGAACCTCGAAGGCCAACTGATCTGCTAGAGGGTGAAAGAATGATAATGATATCTGGATACCACCACCACTTTTTTCATCTCTTCGCATTTACATACATGGCATTCTAAAGCTTCTTTTTCTTTTTCTCCCTTCCTCTTCTCCATTTCTCACACATCTGTTTTGTTGTTGTTGTTGTTGTTTACCCACATTCTATTTATTTAGTTTAATAATTTGACGTTTGATGCACACGACACGCCAGCAAGAGACGCCGCCGTACTACTCGGCTGGCTGGAAAAGGAACCCCCGGGGCGCAGTCGACGACGTGAAAAATAAAAATCCCTCTCTCGTTTCCCCCTTCCCGCCCGCCTACCCCGGATTTTTACAATGTCCGATCTGTATTGTTTTCCTACGTATACGGTTGTAAAGTATATACCGACCCCGTACGTCGTCGGAGGCGGGCTTACGTCAGGGTGTGGGGAAGTTGAAAGGCAGAGGGGAAAGGAAGAAGACTTTCCCACGTTATGACAGGGTTCCCTCCATTTGGAGGATTCCCTCCATTTGGAGGATTCCCATTCAACGACTCCCAATTTAACAGGGCTGTCATAGGACACAAGATAGCTTTGTAGACCCCAGAATCTGGAGATCGTGGGGAAGATAGACTATACGGGGCATCACAAGGGGGGCAATTAAGCAGCAGTGACACCTGCGTGAATTAAAAAGGAGAGGGGGAAAGTGGGAAAGTGGGATCGGGGACCTGTCACCTCCCTCCGCTGCGGGACCGGGCGACGGGGAAGGGATGCAGGCGGACAAGAGTGTATGCAACCACAAATAGAAGGCACCACCGCAGGCAGAGACAGCCCTACGTCGGCCTGCATCAGCAGGTGGAGGACGTCGTCGTGGCAGACGTGGCAGCCGTAACAATGCGGTGTAGTGGTGGTGTTTTCCTCGCACGCCCCCGGAATGAAAAATTCTGCCTGCCTGCGCCAAAGTGGGAATGCAGTGCAAGCTCCGGCGTGTGGGGTGCATGAGAGGGAGTAGGGCACGCCTGGTCTACTGACGGCCTTCTCTCCCGCTAAGACACAGACAGGTAAACTGCTTTGTAGGGGAAACCCTCCCTCAGGAACGAGGATGCAGCCGGGAGAGCAACAGGACGACGTATAGCCTGTACCGCCTCCCCCTTGTTTACGCACAGCAACAAGAACGCGTCGGGAGGGACCCCCCAGAACGGGGCTGTGCACTGTGTGGAAACGCGGGAGGCTTACCTAAGCGAGGGCCGGAAGGAACTTCGGAGAGAACCGGAGGGCTGTAGAACGCCGGCCGTGGGGCCGGATATAGCGTAGATAGCTCGAGGACAGACGGGAAAAGGCTGGCAGGGGCCCTAACGTGCCAGCAAGGCCCCCTGCTGGCAGTTGGTGGTCGGTTCTGGCCGCCTTGCCTTGAGAGTTCCGCCCGACTACATGGCAGGGGCCCGCTCATGGCGGCCCTGCTGAGAGAGCCGGCACACGCCATTGGTGAAAAGAGTGCCGGCGACGCAGCGACGGAAGGCCGCAGCGGGACCCAGCCCCTTGCTCCCCACACCGACTACCCGATCGGGAAGGCCCCGGGGCAGCAATGGTGGGTGCGCTGCTGGAGCTCCGGGATGGGGTTCTTTTTTTTGGCTGCAGGACGTCGACTTCTCCCTGTTTTCCCCCAGCTTCGGAGCTTCCGCCCGGTATTCTCCCCCAGGCTGGTGTTAAGTCCTTGGAAGGCTGGCCTGGGGGGTCTGTTTGTATAAATACCGTGGCATCCCCGGAACATCCTGGGCTTTTGCTACTGTCTCTACCCTGGTGTCGTTTGTATTTATTCTTGTAATTGCTTAATTAAGTGATTTTATTTCGTGGTAAATAAAAAACACCTAAGAAAAACCCCATCTACATACACATACACAGAAATGGCTCCTACTGCTGTTGACATCCAGAAGGAATACAGGGAAAACGTTTCCACTGAGCACCAGGCTCCTTTCAACAAAAATGAGAGGAAGTCTTCCATCGCCTCCAAGTTGGGTCTGAATCCAGATGCCAAGATCCACTACAACTCTGCCGTACCTATCTTGTACGAGGACGGTTTGAAGGAGAAGGGTACCACCATTTCCTCCTCAGGTGCCTTGATTGCCTTCTCCGGGATGAAGACTGGTAGATCGCCAAAGGATAAGAGAATTGTCGACGAGGAAACCTCCAACGAACACATCTGGTGGGGTCCTGTCAACAAGAAAGTTGACGAAAACACATGGAACATCTCCAAATCCAGAGCTATCGACTACTTGAGAACCAGAGAGAAGGTCTACATCATTGACGCCTTTGCCGGCTGGGATCCAAGATACAGAATCAAGGTCAGAATCGTCTGTGCTAGAGCTTACCACGCGTTGTTTATGAAGAACATGTTGATCAGACCAACCACCGAAGAATTGAAGAACTTTGGTGAGCCAGACTTCACCATCTGGAACGCTGGTCAATTCCCTGCAAACGTCTACACCAAGGGTATGACCTCCTCAACTTCTGTTGAAATCAACTTCAAGTCTATGGAAATGGTCATCTTGGGTACCGAATATGCCGGTGAAATGAAGAAGGGTATCTTCACCGTGATGTTCTACTTGATGCCAATCAAGCACAAGATTTTAACCTTGCACTCTTCTGCCAACCAAGGTAAGAAGGATGGTGACGTCACTTTATTCTTTGGTCTTTCCGGAACCGGTAAGACCACTCTATCTGCCGACCCTCACAGAGAATTGATTGGTGATGATGAACATTGCTGGTCCGACCACGGTGTCTTCAACATTGAAGGTGGCTGTTACGCCAAGTGTTTGGACTTGTCTGCCGAAAGAGAACCAGAGATTTTCAACGCCATCAGGTTCGGTTCCGTTTTGGAAAACGTCATCTACGACCCAGTTTCGAGAGCCGTCGACTACAGCGCTGCCAACATCACCGAAAACACCAGATGTGCCTACCCGATTGAATTCATTCCATCTGCTAAGATCCCATGTCTTGCTGACTCCCACCCAAAGAACATCATCTTGTTGACCTGTGATGCAAGAGGTGTCTTGCCTCCAGTCTCCAGATTGACCAACTCTCAAGTGATGTACCACTTCATCTCTGGTTACACTTCCAAGATGGCTGGTACCGAAGTCGGTGTCACTGAGCCGGAGGCTACCTTTTCTGCTTGTTTCGGTCAACCATTCTTGGTCTTGCACCCAATGAAGTATGCTCAACAATTGTCCGACAAGATGGCTGAACACAACTCTCACGCTTGGTTGTTGAACACCGGTTGGTGCGGTCAATCTTACGTCAAGGGCGGTAAGAGATGCCCATTGAAGTACACCAGAGCAATCTTGGATGCTATTCACTCTGGTGAACTGGCTAAATCAGAATTCGAAACTTATCCAACTTTCGGTTTACAAATTCCAAAGACCTGTCCAAACGTTCCTTCGGAGGTGTTGAACCCATCCAAGTTCTGGGCTACTGGTGCAGAAGACTTCAGATCCGAAGTTACTAACTTGGCTCAATTATTCATGGAAAACTTTGAGAAGTACTCTGCTGGATGTACCTCAGAAGTTGTTGCTGCTGGTCCTGCTCTATAAACAACCGTGTGATTCTCTCCCCTACTCTTTATTTCTTTCCTTTTTGTTACTTTAATGTCATCACTTTATTCGTTTTTATTGGAAATAAAAAACAAATTTAGCATATATAGTATTTATAGTATACTCTTTTATCTGGGTTTATAAAAAAAATTAAAATATTCATCATTTATCCAAACAATAAGAAAGAAATAAAAAAGAAAAGAAACATAAATCCGAAAATGGAGTTTTGTGAAAAAATATTAGAACCGAGTAATAATAATGTATATATTAGAGAAGAGAAGTAAAAAAATTGTTTGTGATTATTTGATTATCAGTCAATTGATAACACGGTGAACAACAGGTAGATGCCCATCTACGAGTACTGGTTTTGGAATATATTTTTCGTCTACTTGAACCTCGTAACCTGGAGGCGACACAATCTTCTCATGGAACTGAGTTATCAACTTTGCCAATGGGTCGGCATACCAGCGATTGTTGTTCCACTTAAAATAGCCGACATGTCCTCCCAATGATGTATTGATCATGGACATGTATGGGTTGTATTTCGCCTGGTCGAGTGGCAAAGCACCGACTTGTAGTCCGCCGGTTATTGGGTCATCCAAAGAACTGATGTTAACGAACGGAGTTTTAATTCTCTGGACCTTGTAAATTGGTGATGCCTGCGTATAGTAGTCATCTGCACATGTGAATCCAAACATTTTCGATGTAAAGATATCGTCGAACTTCTTTAATTTCCAGATTTTCCTTATGATCTGGTTGGTATACTGAGATTTGAAAATGGGGTTTACCAATAGCTCATTTGCATGCGACTTCAATAGCATCATCAAGGGGAACGTCATTGCCGTCGAATAGCACAATGATGATATGAAGCCATTTTCAAGGAAATAAGATGAGCCACGCAAATCCCAGATGGAGGCCAATGCAATGGCTAGTGTTACATTGGAGTCTTCCCCCTCTTGAGCTAAGTAATTGGCCATCACTATCGAGCCCAAACTTATTCCAAACAAGTAAATCTTCCGGTTTGGATATTTGGCTTTAAAATCCTTGATAACTCCTCTGATGTCCTCCGTCCAGAGTGCACAGAACAACCGTGGCGTGGTGATCTTGACATTCCCGCATCCCCGGGAATTCACAACATAGAGATCAAAATCAGGGTTCTTAGATAATCTGCTAAAGAGGCATCTGATGTAGGATTCGGCGGATGAACCGGATAACCCTGTAAGTGCTATGACAATAGCCTTTGAATCATCACTCCCCTGATTGGAAATTTCCTTCGGAGACATATACCTTATGAACGTGTCGATTTCTTCCGGTTGGTTCTCAGGAACGACAATTTTCGACTTGTCAATCTCATCGAACGTCTCCTTTGAAACAACATGATCTAATGCAACACATCCCCCATCATTTGCATATCTGATCTCACGAGTGAAATATAGTATATCAACGTTCCGAAACCTCCTTATCCCAGCAAACATCGTCTGTAAATGTCCATTGAATAAAAACGGATTGACTAAAGACCAGGCTTTCTCTCTGAACTCGGGGACGTTCTCATTAATAAATTCTTCCATATTCACCGAATCCCCCAATTTCGAGTTCGTGAACCTCACTGGGTTATATGGATACGAGGGCATCACTCTATTGATGATGTCATAGTTGTTAATAAACGAAAGCGTGATAAACGAAATAACCAAAAGAACGCATGCATCTTGAAACGTTCGGGTAGAAATTCCAATCGAATTAATGAAGGTATAGATGAAATCCGTGACTATCATTTCGAGAAAATGCCTATCCCCACCTAACAGACAATTCAATGTCACACCAGAAGGAATGCCTCTCGAGAATTGAGGATTACCAACACAGCAAAGTTGAGTTTTCAAGAGAAGAAACATGAATTGAGGGAAATAAAAATTCGTATAGGCATCAACTTATAATATATTATCTTTCTGTGGAAGAAACTATGAGAAGATCTAAAAAAAAAAGATTTTGTAAAACTCCCTATCAGGGGCTCGAACCCTGGACATTTCGGTCGACTTCTTGCGAATTCTTAAAAGCCGAACGCTCTACCGACTGAGCTAACAGGGAATTACGCCAAACTAATTTTTATGCCTGTTTTTGGTGTTACTTATAAGATTCAATTCAGTTGAATATTTCAGTTATCTGTAGTTTTTTAATTATTCTATAACTTTCATTAAGAAACACAATAAAGAGTATTGTGTGAAAAAATAAATCAAACGTTGTAGTAATCACAAAAATATTTTTTTGGTTTCATCCCCCGTGAAGGTGTATCTGTTGAGCCATTCTAACTACATGAACCGTATGAAACTTCTTTTTAAATTACGAAAATATGCTACAAAATGTACCTCGCTAGATTTCAGATCAAAATGTTGTTATTTCTGGAATTGCAACTGGAACAACTTAAATAACACTACCTCTAAAATAAATGTAATATCCGATGTAGTGTAATGGCTAGCACGGTTCGCTCTCACCGAGCAGATCCGGGTTCGATTCCCGGCATCGGAGCTATTATTTTTTGTTTCATGCAGCTGGAGATTTATTCTCTCGAGTCTTTTAGATCGATAAAATTGATGGATAAAAGCAAACATTAAATTACTATCGAAGTACGTTTATAAAACCGTATTCTCTATTCAATTTGGAATTTCCAACAATAGCTTACCAGTAGTCTTCCTGCCCTCGAGTTCTCTAGTAGCGGTAGGATAATCCTTCAGTGGATAGATTTTGTGAATATCTATTTTCAATTTTTTTGCATTGATAAGTTCGAATAGCTCTTTGGTATAATGTTCAAATTCGGAACGCTCCTGGACATAACCGAATAATTGGGGTCTCAAAAGTTTGACGTTCTTAGGTGCCAACTTTCCAATGCTAAAAGGAGGAACAGCACCCGATGAGTTACCGTAAGATAAAAATGTACCCTTACGTCTGATTACTTTCAAGTCCAATTCAAAAGTATCCTTTCCGATTGAATCAAAAATGGCTTCCACACCATTACCGTTAGTGATTTCAAAAATTCTCTCAGCCAACTCGTCGTTGGATAGTTTTGCTGAGTTTAACAAAAACTCAGCACCGTTCTCCTTTGCCTTAGCCAATTTTTCATCGGAAGATGCCACTGCAATCACATGTGCCTTTCTGATTTTGCCGATCAATTGGTCCAAAATTAAGCCAACACCACCAGCTGCGGCAGTGACAAGAATGTAATCATTCTCCTTAACTGCATAGGCTTCATTGATGAAAGTCAATGCAGTCAATCCTTGGAGTAACGATGCTGCATAAAGCTTCAACTGATCATCAGTTGCGCCTTTCCCCAAATTCAAGATTGTAGATTTGTTGGAATCCAGCTTTGTGTACTGTGCGAAATTTTTGTTGCCAAGGTACGCAATCTTATCGCCGACCTTGAAGTTTTTAACTGCAGAACCGATTGCAACAACTTCACCAGATGCTTCCCTACCAGGAATGTAAGGAAATTCGGCAGGATAGATACCATTACGGAAATAAACTTCGATAAAGTTGATACCAGTGTATCTGTTCTTCACTAAGATGTCGGTAGAAGAGAGATCGGATGGAACACTAAAGTTTGTAGAATACTGCAATACCTCTGGACCACCGTTCTTTTCGTAATAGATAACGGCTTGCTTATCAGGTATCGACAAAGTAGATGACATTTTGATTAAAGATTTGTTCTTATGATTGCTGCTTCTATGATAGAAACTGCTATACAGAGGGAGAAAGCTAATATGTTTGCTGAAAGGTACAAGGGGACGAGATATCGTTATAAGGATTGCCATTGTCCAGCTACAAAAACTATCTCCCCTGCCGCAGGCGGACAAAAACTTCACCTTATATACCCCATAGAGATGTTAAACTTCCCCGGGCGCCACGAAATTCAAGCGGTGAGGCGCCACGGTTCTTTCACAGAAGTGTACATAATTTCGAGAATTATTTATTTATTGTGACACCACATAAAAACGATGTCGTGGTATAGCTCAATAGTTAAGCATACAGATTGCGTGTTGGATACAATAGCAGGATAAAATGAGATTTTCTGCATTGCACGGTATTTTTGTGGCACTAATTGCCAATTTCCCCCATTCTATAGACTGCAGTTCAAATTACGATAAGAAGTACTATGTGGTCAAGCATTACCAGCCATCAGACAATCTTATAAGATATCCAGGCGAAAGTTCAAATACCACTCTATATTCTGTGAGAGGAAGAAATGTCGATTACCAATGTTGGATTCCGATCGTGGAGGACAAACTGAAGACGATTGGAAGTTATGATTTGGACGGCAAAGAAAGAGAAATTGAAAAAAAGGAAGCTATAGCTGTGATCAAAGACTTCAATTATCATTTCCGTGATTTCAATGCATACAGAAAGAATGGCTATTGGAATTACCAGATCAGATTTGACTATGATATACGTCAGTATCATCTTATTGATACTTTAGGTCCACATGGAGCAATTGGAACTCCCACGGCGGATTTCAAGCTTGCGGCATGGACAGATGAAGAGAGCGGTGTAGGCATTTTCGCCAAACCTTCATACCACGCTACGGATGCTAAAAATCCATACAAATCTGAATCGGACTTTGAAATGATTACATCTGAAGACGGAACTAAATATGTTACACAGAGGATAGGAAACGGAGAAATTTGCGATTTAACTGGCCTCCCTCGTTCTGTTACAATCAAATATTTGTGCAACGATAAAGTAAGCATACCAACGATAAGGAATGTACAGGAGTGGAAGACATGCGAATATTCGATCGAATTAGAAAGCGATTTTTTTTGCAGTCATAATACATGGACTCTACCGAAGGAGCTGATTAACAATAATGTTGATTGTTACCCTGACATATTTCAGGGTATTTTAAAACGAACTCTTGATTTTCAAAAAGTATCGTTGGAGCCATTAATTGAAGGAATTTTTTTGGCACGAGATAAAGAGAATAAGATGAAGTTTTCTTTGGTTCTCACTAAAGATTACAGGATCAAAGACGAGGACAGTGACGACGATGAAACGACCAGCTCAAATTATCGTAAGTTGTTAATGGACATATCACTGGGATTCCATAATCTCATTAGAAATATGAGATTGAATAGAGGATCTCCATTAACTCCTGTAAAGTGGGACGATAGTTTCAAGTTAATAGTGGCGATCTATGACATCGATCGATCCTATGTTGGAAATGTCCAATCGGAGCAAGATAAACATGGATTTATTACTACTTTTTTCACGGATGACTCCGTTCCCGAACAATCTAACTTCATTGACTTGGGTGGTAGCAATTAATAGTAATAGATATAGTTATTTACAACAGTTTATACAAATACAAATAAAGAAGACAGAAGTTCGGAAAAAACAAGCAAACTCTCACCTCTTCCTCTTGGATTTTGTGGACTTTTGGTTAGAAACATTAAACGAAGCCGGTAAAGTACCCTGATAAGTGTGCTGCAAAACTGGGAGCCTTTTATCAATTTCAATATCGAGTTGACTTGGATTGATGTTCTTAACTTCAATAAATCCTGTGAGGAGTCTTTTAATTTTGAAATACAGTTTCAGCTCTTCGTTTGAAGGTTTGAAAATCCTGCTACCGGTACCCAAGATATTCTTATTGTAACGAGCATGCTTCTTCTGCTTTTCAATTCTGTCTTGACGAAGTTGACTTAATTCATTGAGCAAGTCACTGACAGTGGCCTGTACTTTACCGTTTTCGATGGCCTCGATTTCGTCTTCAGCAACAGCCTTAGTCGCATCCCACAATAGCACGTTGGCCAAGTCTATTTTATCTTTGCCGTTCGGAACGTCTTCATTGCCAGTCGACTCGTCGTTCTCAACGATTTCCTCCTTTTCCGTTTTGATATCGTTCTGCCTAACCTCCTTACCATCTTCACTTTTTGTCGAGTCCTCATCGTTTTCCACCTTTTCTGAACTGGATTCTTCATCGCCTTCTTGTTTTTCAGCTTTCACTTCATCAGTATTTATACCATCATCACTACCATGATGCTGTTGTGCAGCTAAAAGAGTGTCATACTTTTCTTTTGCATCAACCAGTTTTTTAAAACCTATTTGTTGACACCAAGTTAATCCCTTCCAATCATTTGAGATGATCGATTGAGTTTCATCATAAGTTGGAGCAAAACTAAAGTTCAATGATGATAGACCATCACCGTGCTTTAACCACTGTGAAGAAATTAATCTTAACCAGTTAGGATGCATATAATTTTCTAAAATTTGCCTAATGTTGGGTATTTTAGCATCAGGATTTGAGAATTTGGATAGCTTTTCATCAGTTACCATTGATACATTAGGAATAATGCTGGTTAGTGTTATGCCCAGAGTTGGATCAATGATTGGCTCCCGATCATCCAAGTCCGATTTAAGAGTGTTCAAAGAAGAAAAGAAAGGGATACTCCCGGATGCAAATATCGAAAGTGCTTTACCGGTGCTAGTATAGAAGGTTGAGCTAATTATATCAAAATCTTTTTCCAAAATCATGCCTAAATTTTCGGTTGATTCAATAGGTTTTAGTTGGGAAAGTTGTGATTGTATTCTGTTATCACTTGATTGCTCTGCCCCCGGACCGTCAGCAGCAAATTCAGTGTCAGCTGCGTCTGCGCTTGCTTCAACTTCAGTTGATTCTTCCTCCTCTTTCTTTGCAGTTTTGAGCGAAACACCAAGCCTGATGGCTTCTCTCAATAACATCTCTACAGAGATTTTGTAAAACTGATCCGTTTTCGCATACAAAGCGGGGTTATCTTCATATTCCAATATCTTGGTTATGCATGCAAGCTTGATGTCGTGATAAATTTGAAAAATTGAGTCATATGCCTGTATGCTGAATTTCTCACTTAGTGAGGTTTTCACCGAGTCTTCCAGCTGGGGATTTGCATCGAGAAATTTTAGGAAAGAGTAGTTGATGTTTTTGATTTGGCCCTCAAAAAACGTGTCACTATTTGGAAAGCGGGCCTCGAGTATTCCCGAGGTGTCCAGCTGGGAATACACGTAGGAGAGAGCCTCTAGAGACTTGCTTAAAGCTGTGGAGTTCATTGACAACTAGAAGACCGCGTTAATACTTGTTCTAGAGGGTAACTCAAGGACACGAAATACATGTATTGCTTGTAAACTCACGCATTTCTTTCAACTCTATATAGGGGCCTCCTTTACGAGTGAGGAAACTAGAAATTTACAGAAAAAATAGAGAGAATCAGATTACTTTCCATGCGCCACAAATCTTTTGCTGCGCCACCCTCTGTGGCGCAAGATCGACACCGCCACCATTGTGGGATAGCTGAGCCCCGTACCGGGGGACAACATAGCATTCCCGAGTTTCGACACCTCTGTCGTCGACGGTTGAGTTAGGTTTACCCAATGGTTTGGAGTAGGTAATCAAACCAGTAACTTTACCAACATTCACCAAAGCTGCAGAGCGTATGTCGTTCAATGGATGCATCCTAACTTTGCCGCTCTTACCACTTGCACTTTTCTGAAGGTGAGAATACACAAGATATTCGGGAGCTTCCCCACTCTTTAGAATGATGCTACTAGGGTGAATGTAAACATATGAAGCTTCTTCACCTTCTACCCGGTGAGTTTCATCTATGTAAGCTGGGGTGAAATATGGTACGTTCATGATTTTCATATTATTGGTCAGTTTGAAGCTTTTGTCAACGGCATCAAGTCGGAATGCAATTTGGTCAATAAAACCAGCAGCTATCATTTGTTTAATAGCTTGTACTTGCTTTTGTGAAGGTTTCTTCAGCTTCATCTCTTCCTCACTGACTTTGCTGGAAAGGGCAATGCCTTCTTTCATTGTGTGAATTTTGACGATGTAGGTTAATTGCTGTCTTAACTTTTCAATCTCGCTCATCTGCTTTTCTCTCAAAAAATGCTCTTTGTAAAACTTCCCTCTCTTGTTTCGAGGTATATGATCGCTAGCACAAATTGCAGATAATAGCTTTAGACTGTCGCTTTGCTTATCCAGTCTTGAAAAAAGCTCGTTGGATTTGTTGTAATTTTTTCTCAATTGTCTCTTTTTCTCTATATCAAATTGACTAAGATGGTTGTCACCATCTTCTTTATAATCGTCTTTCAACCTATTTTCCTCGCTATAGCTCTTCGAGCTTTCGGCAGATTCGTTGATCTGAATTCCAAGATCATATTCTGTCAAAAAAGGATCTCCCACAGACATACCTGATACTAATGCAATAACATAGGGTAAGCATCCTTGCTGATTGGCAATCAGAAGAATCTTGGAAAATCGAGGGCTTAATGGAAAAACACTCATTTTTCTACCGATACTGGTGATTTGCAATTTTTCTTTGTCGAGGGCTCCTAAATACGTCAAAAGTTGCTCTGCCCTTTGAAGCATTCGCCTGTTTGGAGGTGTGGGGAAGGGAAAGTTGATGACAGTTTGTATACCCATACTCTTCATATTCAAAACAACACCCTCGACAGGCATTCGGAGGATTTCAGGAACTGAGAATTGAGGGAATTCACTCTCGTAAATTGCGGAAGAATAAATCCTATAGCAATGCCCTGGTCCAGTTCTGCCAGCTCTACCAGACCGTTGATCAGCACTAGCTTTGGAAATCCAATCGATCTCAAAAGATTGAACTCCTGATTCCTCGTCATACTTCCTTTCCTTGGCTCTGCCACAATCAACGACATACCTCACATTGGGTATAGTCAAAGAAGTTTCAGCGACATTTGTGGCAACGACACATAGCCTGGATCCTAAAGGTGGATCCTCAAAAATTCTCATCTGTTCCTTTGTAGGTAGCAAAGAATATAAAGGTAGAACGTACAGAGGATCGTTCTCAGTTTGGTCCTCTTCCAAGGATTCGTCAAATCCATCTTCTTCTTCAGCCTCTTCTTCGTTATTTTCTTTATAATCTTCTTTGATCTCAATTTCATTGACATTCAAATCAATTTCTTCAACTTCTATATCTGCATTGTTGGCGTCAACTTTGACATCGATGGGTTCTTCGTCGATATCGTCATCCCTATTCTCAGGTAGTTTTTTCTCTTTAAATGGAAATTCTTTCTTTAACTTCTTCACCATAGTGATGATTTCAGCTTTTCCTGTCATAAAAACTAAAATTGCACCCTTTGGCAATCTTCTATGAATTTTGCAGGTCTTTCTGAATGCTTCTTCAGTATAGTCAAACGGAGTCTGCTTATTGAAATGAATAGAAACTGGATACTGTCTTGCATCAATCTTAAGAATAGGTGGGGGTACATCAAACAAAACTTTATTTTCACTGAAATCTCCTACCCTTAGAGTAGCACTCATGATAATCAACTTCAGAGGATAAAATTTATCCGGCTGTTTCTCATAATATTCCCGTCTGAGTCTCAAAACCCTACTTAACATACCAATCAAAATATCGGTGTTGACATTTCTTTCATGAGCTTCGTCAATTATTAGAGCTGAATATTTTGTTAGCAGAAAATCTGTCATCATTTCTCTTAATAAAACACCATCAGTCATAAACTTCAGGGAAGTTTCACTACTCACTGTCGCATCAAATCTAATTTGGTAACCTACCTTTTCAGAATAATTACCCAACTCACGCCTGACTCTGTTTGCCATAGAAACTGCGGCAACCCTTCTAGGTTGTGTGATGCCAATCATACCAGGCGTCTCTGATCCTGTGATACCATAGCCAGACTCAAAGAGAAACTGAGGTACCTGAGTAGTTTTACCAGAACCAGTCTCACCACAGATAATGACACAATCGTTATGGTGAATGGCTTCCATTATTCTGCTTTCTTCAGCAAAAACTGGTAATTTGGATCTGGCATCTTGGATTTCAGTACTTCTGACAACTTCCACTGTGACTATCTTCCGTTGGAGCTTTTCATTAATTGGTATGAAATCCTCTTTCAATCCGTCATCTAGATCTTCTTCTCGTACTATTCCTTTGTATTCCATCTGTGGTTTCAAGGGAGCTTGGAACTCATCTAGGCCCTCAATTTTACGGACCTGCTCTTCAGCCCATTCCTTGAAATCTTTGGCTCTTTTAGTGTGTTCTTTTTTTATATCAACTTCGATTTCAACTATCTCGTCATCATCATCACTAGCACTATCATGGCCTTCCTCGTAACCACTTTTTTGCTCATCGTCGGTATCAGAAACGTCAAATTCTGGTTGACTGCTTTTTGAATCGCTATCTTGTCCATTTTCAGAAAGATTTGCAGCCTCAAGGTTCTTTTCCTCAATCTCTTCGGAGCTATCACTTATAAAGTCATTATCATCTTCTATAGATTTGGACTTTTTTCTTTCCTCTTCGAGCTTGTTTCTCCAGGAATAATTTTTTTTTTTTTTTTTAGTTTTAGCCTTCTCAATATTTCCAAATCCAAAGCCAGTACCCATTCCCGAAAATGGTTTTGCAGGCCTATAATCAATGAATCCAGAACTTGCTTCTGAAGTGCTTTTGAAGCTATCACCTTCAACTATTTCTGTTCTAATTAATTGTTTGTCAGCTGCGTCGTCTTCAAGTAATTGGTCCCAACTTTTTACTTCTCTTTCTTCATACAACAACGATCTCGTCTCATCTGTAAACTTCCCCAATCTTTCTAGTTCCATTGCTTCCGCAATTCTTTCTTTTTTGGTTTTTTTGTCACCTGTACCAATGAGCTTTGCCGATTTAAGAATACTGGTGTCAATTCTAGTCTCTTCAAGTTTCTTGAATAGAATCTCTTTCTCTTCTCTTTTTAATTGATGCTCGATATACTTATCAAGTCTTTTCTTCTTCTGTCTTGAAAGTTTTTCTTTGTGCTGCTCAAGTAGCTCTTCTTTCAGCTTTCTTTTTCTCTTAGACTTTTCTTTCTCCAACCCATGCATGGCGTTATTCTCTATATCGTTGCTCCTTTTCTTGTCATTGCTTGACTTTTTCAGAATACTATCTTTAGACTCATCCTCTTTATTTTGTTCCGAAAATTTATCACCAGCTTTACCATAAAATTTCTTAGCCATGTTTTGTTCTCCGAGACTATTTTTCTATTCGATTGTCCAGTTGTAGGTTTCCAGATCATGATAAACACGATGGAAAAAGTAGATGTTGCGATATCTGAATTAAAAAATTTTACTAGTAGAAACTCTACGCACAGCCTGAAAATATTCTCGGTCTTGTCAAAATCTCTAATTTCAAACATTAGGATATGAGTTGATGCCTGTTTACTCATTTCTTTTTGATCTGAGGAGATCGAGAGAGTGATAACAGCGTCTGAATCACTCATTTGGGCACCAGAAAGTGTTATAGTAATGCAAACATAAAGTTTCTAGAACCATTTTTGCTAGCAAATTGAATGTCCAAATGAGCAATGAAGAGATGGTAACATCGAATCAAGATGGCAATAGATCTTCACGTAAAACCTCAAGACATGTGAATTTGAGCTCTGAAATTGGAAAAATGTCAACCAGCAAAGTAGGAGGTACATTTTATGAAGAGTATGGGTCTTTAGATTACCAAAATGTTGCAAAATTAAGACTGGGAAGGTTCGAATTCAATACATGGTATGGAAACTCAGCCCTCTTTACTAAACCTACACACAGTAAGGCTGACAATACATTACGCACGAAATTAGCATTTAAGGAGACCATATCTGTTGGCAACCTCTCTCCCACTGTCAAACCCGTTTGTGCTACATCACTCACTCACCACTACTTTGAAATTAAAGGTAAAAAACCATGGGTTGATATTCTCTATGTTTGCCCATACTGTTTCAAATTTTCTGATATCCAATCGGAATGGGAATATCACATAAATTGTTGCAAGTTTAAATCCAATTTGCCCGGCAAGGTGATGTATAATGATGGCAATATGATTGTAAGAAAAGTCAAAGGAGTTGATTATAAACTGTTCTGTCAGTGTATGTGTTTGATGGCCAAATTTTTCTTGGATAATAAATCAATCTTTTACGACCTTGATTATTTCGACTTTTATGTTGCGTACCAAATACTAGATAGGCATGAGGTACCAATGGGTTTTTATTCAAGAGAATTGCTTTCCTGGGAATCAAACAATTTGTCTTGTATATGCGTTTTACCATGTTATCAAAATCGAGGACTAGGAACAAAGATGATTGACTTCTCATATCAATTATCACGGTATGAACAGCAAATCAGTGGTCCAGAACGCCCTTTCTCCCCATTGGGAAAATTTACGTATATGCGCTACTGGTGTCGATGTTTAGCCCTCAGTTTTGTATATGGTTCTTTATCAACGAAAAACCATGTGACTCTTCAATTGATTAGCGAGACTATAGGATTCAGAGTTGATGACGTGTTGTATGCACTATCGTTTTTAGACGTTTTATATGAAAACGGAATGAAAAACTCAAAAATGGATTACTACTTAGAAAAGTACAAATACAGTGATCATTACGTTTTTGTGCATGACGACAAGTATAAGGTTTATATTGACAAGTCAAAAATGAAAAAATGGATAGTGGACAACAAAATTTCTAACAGCTTGATCTTAAACCCAAATTGCTTTGTTTTCTACTGAGAACGAATTCTTTACTCTTTGAACAAACTTTGTAACTCCTCAAGTTTTCTCTTTCTTCTTTCCTCGTCGCTAATTGTTAATGCTTCACCTAACTGGTTTTTCCTCTCTTGTATCGCCAGCATCCTTTCTTCGATACTTCCCTCCATTATGAACCTTACAACCTTGACATTTTTTTGCTGACCCACACGGTGAAGTCGATCAACAGCCTGGAATTCAATAGCATTGTTCCAGTGGGGGTCCATCAAAAATGCCCTCGATGCAACGGTTAAGTTCAATCCTACCCCACCAGCTTTCAAACTCAATAACAAAATTGACACCTTCTTTTCACCACCTGGCAATGACTTATCAAATTCATTCAATACATGTTGCCTTTGTTCTAAATTCAACCTTCCGTCAAATTTGAGAACCCGAAATTCCTCTGTATACTTTTCCAGTTCATTGGCTATTATATCGAGAAAACTTGTAAATTGAGAGAATACAATAATGTGCTCACCTGGCGATTCTTGTTTTATTTGTTCTAAGTGGATAAGCAACGCATTGATTTTAGAAGATTGCTCATTTGGAATAAAGGGCCTTACAAAGTATTCTCTGACGTCGATTGGATCGTGTCTGGTCTTTTGGGTTAAGAAAGAGTCATTGGTGTCAACATTTGCAATGTCTACTGGAGCAGGCCTCTGTTTTTTAACTGTCCTAAAGAGTCTGTTTCTGTTGATCTGGGTCCTACACATTGGACATAATACTTCTTCTGCTGTCAGGAATTTATTGTTATCGTCAACAGCAATGTTTCCATCATCTTCTTCCTGGTTATCTTTCGGGTGTTTTTGTTGAAATTCGAAGTGTTCAGTCAAGCAACTCAGACAAAAACAATGTTTGCATTCAGTGATGATACAGGTATCGATATTGACCAGTTCAGTGCAGATAGAACATTCTGTATCGTCAAAATTGGGATAAAGTTTGTAAATTTCACTCTTCAACTTTTTTACTTTTTCAATGGGAAGTTTTTGTTGTTGTTCATTAGTTTCAATCATTTCTACTAATGAGAGAAGTTCATCATCAGCTTTTGTAGAAAGCTTCTGTTGCTTTTCTGCAACGAGGGAGTTTGTTGAATCATCTAATACCTCTGATTCACCTGTTTTGATTAAGTCAATGTGACAGCATACTTGTCTCAATCTCAATAATTGGGTCAAAATGGAGGAGTAGTTTTTGAAAACCATCCCCGACTTGAAGTTTTCATTGAAAGAATTTACAGCTTTCTTTTTGAGCCAAGCATATATCGCTTTTTCTCGTTTGTTGAATGTTAGCCTTTCAATAGTCACTTCTTTTGGAGGTAAAACAACCAAATAATTTCCCTCTCTGTCTTTCTGATTTTTAGTTCTTCGAAGCAGAATAGGATCTAGAATCGACTTGAGTAGTTCAACAGCCACCGCAACGTCTTTTCCGGTGTCGAAGGGTAAGGATATACAGTGCTTCCACAAAGAGTGATAACTCCATGGTTTCAAATCCAAGAAGTGCACTAACGAAAATAGATCCTCCAACCTATTAATAATAGGAGTACCAGTCAATACCCATCTCCTATCTGCTCTCAAATTATAGATTGCTTTTGCCGTTTTGGTGGCTCTGTTTCTGATATTGTGGCCCTCATCCAAAATAAGCCTCAAAAATTTGATAGAAAACAATCCATACTTCTTCGAAGATACCTCAGATCTACTGAATTTTGCCCACTCGGACTGAATCATTCCGTATGTGGTTAAGACCACAGTTGGTGCATTCTTGGTACATAGCAACTGCTTTAAGTTTCCCAGAGAGTCTGATCCATAGTAAATAAAACAACGATGCTTCTTTTTATCTGCTAGAACTTTCGCAAATTCTTTTTCCCATTGGTTTAATAATGCCATTGGGACAACGATTAACGTCGTACCATAAGCAAAGTCCTTATTTTTGTTAACATCATCCTCTGGCAATGCTTCGTAAAGAACGTCCTGGGGATAAGATAAGATTAGAGATAATGTGGTAATAGTTTTGCCCAAACCCATTTCGTCCGCAAGAATTCCTCCTTTACATGTGGACCTCAAAAGAGGTTTTGTTAAAGAGCAAGAGCCTTTGTAAAGATTCAAATAGAACTTATCGGTGCAGTTTAATGGTCCATCTAAACATTGAAGTCTGCTAGGGGAATCTGGCCATTTATACTCTTTCCACAAAGGATTCAATGTATTTTCAAGGGATTTAAGCTGTTCAACCACTTTATTCCTCTCATTGTTAGTATATACAGGATTGTTGATTCCAATCGAGTCGTACTCTTTCTCTCGTTGAAGCATCCAACTCAAACCTTGTTTTTGGTATGGTCTCAATTCAATTTTGAAATTGGGAGGGGTACTCTCAGGGAGACTTTGTTGTAAATTGTTTAGTTCTGTACTTTTATATAAATCTTTGACCTGATTCATCGTTAGTTTGGAATCATCGCTGGTATCCCTTTCTTGGTTCTCACAGTCAGTTTCATTGCCTGTATCAGTTTCGGTATCAACCGAATTCATCAATACTTCCTCCTGATGTGAAAGTTCCTGTATTTCGAAAAACTCAGATTCATCTTTATGGTCACCATTCTCCAAAGAGACAACTCTCTGTTCGTTTTCCTGCTCTTTTACAGACTTTAGCCCCAGAACATGAAAAAGCTTCAAAATGGCACTTTTTAGCCGCGTACCGGCATCTATATCTCCACTAGATTGTTTCATTACTTTCAATTGCTCAAAGTCTAATTCTTCATTCAAGTTTTCGCCACCATTGTCAGTTTCAAAGAGTTGTTGGGATAAAAAACAGTCTGAGCGGATAACGAAAGTATCTCCAGTACTTAATCTTTCTCCCTCAACGTAAAAAAGTTTACTTTCAAAAGTTATTGCATTTTCTTCAATTAGTGGTCCTATGAATTCGGCCATATCTTCGGTGAGCCTACCCAGTTCACGACGATGTTGGCTGTTTTCTGCTTGGTGACTGACGTACACCACATCAGAGTCTAATGGCTTTGTGAATATCAACTTATTATCGAGGTAGATAGGGTTCAAGCTATACGCTGATCTGGTACACCAACAAGACATATTCAGGGTACCAATGTATTTCTTCCATGGTTTTTCACTGTCGACATAATCAGCTTCAGGTGAAATCCTGCGACTGTTTGCCTGTGGTATTTGTGTTAAGCCCGAAACAGTCGACTTTACTTTACTTTTTCCCGTTTTTTTGGGCGCCTTGTTAAAGTATCGAGATGTTTCGGCAGCCTTTACAGGCTCAACTTGCTTCTTCCTACTAGTGTATTCATATTTTAGTTTTTTAGTGGCCGATAAGGTTTGTTCATCTCTAAGACGTTTGGATTTGTTTTCCACTTTGGAGCAAGCTTCTATGTGAATCTTTTTGTCTGAAAAGTTTTGGCGATTATCTAGGAAAGCATTAGTTGCATCTTCTAAAATGTTTTTTGATCCAGAAAACTTTTTGAATAAAAGATAGATTGAATGTTCTTGAATATCAGAAAGCAAAAGTTTCATTTCATTTCTGAACTTTGTGTATTGGTCCCATTCATTTTCAACACCAGTATCTGATCGCTGTTTCAAATCATTATTTTGAGAGTTTGTAACGACTGAAGGTAGAACAGTCTGTAGTGAATGATCGAAAAAGCGCTTAGTGGACTCTTTTTCTTCCATCCCGTACTTGCTGTTGTCTAGTTAACCAATGCTCGTAAAAAAGTTTAGAATCTTTTGTGGCAAAAGCTAAATATGAGCAGTGATTAAGTCCTCGAAAATTGATGCTTGCCAAATTACGCGTTTGCGTTTTAAGTATCCTACAGATCATTTAATTTTTTGGTGGGTTAAGAGCTAAGAAAACGTACACAAAACGAGTATAAACACTTATATAAGTGGATAGCATCAATCAAAAATACAAAATAATAAAGCACAACAGTTTGGTGTTGTGAAACGAATTGAAATTAAAGCATTAAAACACAACAAATCATTAAGTAGCATAAGAGGAAAGAAGAAAGGGAGACGACAAAATATGGTGTGTTGCGTTCACTTTGCTGAGACTAACTTGAATAAAAACCCTCTATTATATAAATTTCACCATTTGATAAACAGACCCAAAACCAGAAACAAACCCTGTTGCAGATCATTGAGATCTCCTTCGTTTAAAAAAAACCTTTAAAATGAATTTTGATGTAATTCTCTCTCTTCTTTTTTCATCTTTAAATACTGCTGAGTTGAGACAGCGGCTTGTACCGCTTATGGTATTTAAGGAATTTTGTCTTATCGAAGCCTTCTCATGTGAATAGGGTTTCCAATTCAGCCAATGACACATCTTCAGGGCTATCAATATCTTGGTTCAAAAACCCGGATCTAACTGTTTCCAACCATTTAGCACTTATAGAAGGTTCCACTGAAGTATCACTCATTATGGAGCTAGTGATTGCATTGACTGAATCGTTGATTGAGCCACTGTAGGATCCCAAAACCACTGCTCTTAAAGCGGCCACTGCAGCTGCAGCGTTAGGTGTATTGGTAAAAGATTGTTTTCTCGGGACTCTTGGAGTCACTGCTGCAGCAGTCACAATCCTTTTAGATTGATTCAAGGTGATACCACTTTGCGAATTTCCCACGGAAGAATGTTGTCTTTGTTGGTAATCAGTTGTAGAGGTTGAATTCGACTTAGATCTTTTGTTGACGAAACTAATGGATTTTGATCTTTTACCAATACCAGAAGGAATTCTCTCAGTTACGATATCAGAACCACGTCTATAATAACCGTGGTTTTCGTAAACGCTGACTTCATTTTCGTCATTGTTATCCTCAAAATCTGCTCTTAACGAGTTATAGACGTCGTCCTCATCATCAGAATCAGGAATAACGGTGAGGTATTGATTGTTTTTACTCAGAGAAAATTCGCTCTTTATTGGATTGGCAAGTTCACTAGAATCGAGATTCTTCATTGGCATGGTTACGTTCAAAGATGCAGTTACCGGGGCAACAGAATATGGAACTGAAAGTTGGGGAATTGCAAAATCAATTGATCCGTTTCCAAATGGTGATGTTTTGTCCAATAGCAAACCAGCTGGAGATATAGACTGCAATGAGGACAAATCATGAGCTAGGGGAGACTGGGAGCGTTTAGAATTGGAAATTTCATCAGCTCCAGAGAGTTTAGACTTCGAGGCGGATGTCAGGTTAGAATCAACGTCATATTCGTGTTGATCAACAGAGATACCATCAGCAAATGAGTTGAGTACGGCACTATTGGCTGCCTCCTTTTTTCTGAGCTCATCAATGATATTTTGAACGTAAGTAGGGTACTCTGGTGCAAGGATACCTCGATATACGTACACCATTCTTTTCGGAGAAGAATCTGCCCAATCTCTAGATAAAGCATAGTGAATAGAGCAATCCCCTTTTTCAACTTTTTTAACATAGGCGTTGAGTTTTGCACTCACTAGATTGGAGGTTTTAGATGAAAGTTTTGACATATCTGGATGCTTTTCAACCAATATATCACATATCTGTTTGACAGTCATACCTTTACTCTCTTTATCATGATCGAAAAGGATGACGAAAATAGCTAATAAAACATCATCATCCATCGACGAATGTGCATCAGGTTTTGGTCTTTCACCTGTCAACGGAACTGAAGTCGAAACCCCGCTTGCAAAATTAATTGTGCGGGGAGTCTTCTTCTCTTTCTTTTCCTTTTTCTCCTTCTTCTCTTTCTTTTCTGACTTGGACTCTTTACTTTCTGACAATTCGTCTTTTGCTTTTGGTGATTGGGTAGGTGTTGGAGATGAGCTTGATGGGGTCTGTGGAGAAACGCTATCAGGAGATTCATCCATAATGTCAGAATGTTCCGGAGAAATTGAGCCTTTTGCAAGTTTCTCCTTCTCTGAAGTTTCATCTATGGACACTTTCTCCAAATCCGGGTTTTGATCCGGTGATGAGTTCGAAATAGAAATGGAAGAAGATGTCAAAGTCTTCCCATTGCTACTCTCAGGAGATGTTGGAACGGACTCATTTGCCATTTTATCATTGTTGAAGTCGGACAATTCTTCGGAGGAGGTGATTTGATCTTGTGACATATTGAATATGGTACAGGGTTGTGTTATCGATAATATAAGTGATAGGGTAGCTGGTTTAAAAAATGAGAGAAACTAGTAATCAAGAATCAGTGAATGAATTGTCTAATATTAATAAAAAATTAGTGTTTATTTTTTGCTTTTGAAATGTGGAGAGATATCCGTCTAAGTTCAAACACTTAGTATTATGGAAATGATTGAACTCGGGCTCTAAAATTTAACACCAATTTCAGAAGCTTATAAATAGAGTTGATAAAATCAACAAAATTTTGACTAAGGGCAGAACAATATGAAGATTATTTGATAATTGAATAAGTTAATGATGCTTCGTTGTATTCAAAGCAAATACACTAACTTACTTAGATATTTTGACTGAACAAAGATGAATTAACAGAAAACAACTTTTTGTTGACTGTAGTAGAGCAAACTAGGAATTGAAATGGAGGATATTAGTATGATGCAATTATTAGAATATATCTGAAAAGACTTCAAAATAAAAATACTTACGTAATCAGGAATCAAATTGATTTGTGTTTTTCTTCTTTTTAGTATACTAATAGAAGTAAGTTTTGATTTGTGCTGAAAGATAAGGAAATATGCTTGCACAAATGGATGATTAAAACTCGTTGATGGGTGCTTGAATCTTCTTTAGTATTTTCGAAAATATTAATGAAAATATTTAGGATTTTCTTCTGTATCGATAACTGGAATAAATAAACAATGTAATCAATCAAAAATAAAGTGGAATATCAAATAGAGTCGACACCTAACTTGGGTAAAAAAAATGGTAGTGGAAAATGCTTAATGTATTTGATATATTAATTCAATAAATATCAAATTAGGCAGAATCCTTTTCAGTCAATTAGAATGAGTATAGTGAATACCGGTACTTGACTAACTGGTCGCTAGGTTGATGACAGGCAGGAATAAAAATAGGAATAACCGCTGAAGAAAAGATTTTATACTTTTCAGTAATCGTTTACCGACTTTCCTATAAGAACAACTTAGATAACAAATGTAAATGTGAACAAAAATGTGAAATCAAAATGCAAATACAATCATGCAATGCAGATGAAAATGTGAAAATACAATAATAGAACCAATAATTACAAACTGCGGCTCTTTAATGTGGTAGACTCTATGATAAGCCGTTTGCTTAGATAACTAACAGCAGCCCCCTGTTCAAAATTTCACCGCTTTCCTGTTTGGGAGTGTTTAGCACCAATAACGCATTTTAAAACAGAAAAAGCAGTCACATAGTCCAGTTCAGAGCATGAGAATCGCGTCGACTGATCAAGACGCGAAGCCACCACCACACCTCACAGTAAAGTTTTTAAAAAACAAGTAAAGGTGTAAGGGTGTCTTCAAGTATCTTAAAATGGAAATTGCAAAGATAACAATCGATGAGATCTTTTCAATATTCCGATTCATGTTTTTTTCTGATGTAGTCGTCGAGATAAAATTTGTCGCATGCAGTTGCACACCTTCCTATTTTTGTGTTTAGGTGTGGCACATTGAAGCTGAGTGTTATGATTTCTGACTTTTTTGATCCACGAATTTTTGCACAAGAATACATATCACTGTTTTCGTTAAATATTATGAATTAATCTATATTCAGCGCACTTTCTCATAAAATAAGATGTACGCACTGCCATCACTTTCGGCTTTCTTACCCATACTATCGCTTACTTTTACCTTATCGTCATCAAACTTTACCCATGTTCCGTTTTTTTTTACTTCTGAAATATAATGTCCTCCATCCAATGTACCATAGTGCCTAACAACGCCATACAGGCTGTATTCCCAATCTCCTTCTTGTCCCCGCAGAGGTAACTTTTTGAGCTGCTGTCGTTCCTGTTCATCTTGAACGTCAGGCCAATACTTTTTCATGTTCAATTTTAGAGGAATATCGATTTTTGATGTGTTTTTCACAAATGTAAGCTGAGGAACTGTAGATAGAGTGAATCTTTCCAAGTGAATAATCAGTACCGCAGGCAATCGGGTGATTGTCAACTTCTTTTTGGTACTATAGCTTTCCTTACATCTGGGACATTTCCATGCGTTATCACCGGTTAATATCTCTGGAGAAACGAAACTGTCAATGCAATCCTCTAAGGCAAGTTCCTTTTTTTTTGAAGGAACAGGAACTGACAACATGTTAAATGGAATATACGTTGTCGAACTTTTGTGACAAGTACCACATTCCAATCTTGACGCATACTGTCCTGCAAATATCTCAATAATGGTTGAGTAATCTGTTTTCAAGTACCTTTCCCACTCAATAGTGGATGCAAGCCTGATTGGCAAAACTTCTCTGTTTGCCTCATCTTCATCAGTAATTGCAGGAAGGGAGCCTTTGTTTGCAGACCAGTTCAAATCTTCGTGGATAGTATCGAGAATGAAATGAAGAAATTCTGCCGAATCTTGCTGATCACAGTTGTCGAATGCAGGATTGATTGAACGTATCACTTTCTTGAAGTTTTTTGGATTTGTTGGTAAATGCTTAACTGTGTTCGCCAGCATCGTTTTGGCCAAACTCTGGTACTCCTTAGTTAACTTCCCACCAGAACCCAATTTTGAATCCCTGGCAACAAACTTGAGGTACATATCCTGTAAGAGGTAATTTGTAAGTTCTTTTGTCCCCATCATACACTGCAATGCGGCACTCATATAGCAAGAATTACCTAGATTGTACAAACCGGAAACTAGTATTGGTGATCTGCTAGGCGAGCTGGATCGAACAGGAGTATTTACAGATGACACTTGCAATACTGGAGTTCTGGAAGGTTTTATTTGTGAGGAGGATGATACAGTAATAGGAGAAATTCTGACATTAGGCCTGATGATCGGCGAAGGCGACGGAGATCTAGTTCTGGTTAGAGGAGAGGATATAGGTAGCAAAACTTGTGGCTTTATGAGATTATGCTTTGAAGAATTCGAAAGAAATTCACTGTTCATTCTAGGAACTTGGCTGAGACTCGTGTAGTCTGTCACTAAACCAGTCGGAGAGGGAGATCTCGAGAGAAAAGGTCTAGTATGAACATAATTTTGTTGAAGACTTGGTATATTATTCATTGTTACTGAGGGATGAGAGAAGTTTTGTTGCGAATTATGATGCTTTGTTGCTTGGTTATTCATGAAGTATACCCATTCATCGAACCCTCCGTCTAAAATAACTGGTTTCCTTTTGAGTCTATATCTTGAATCGTGATTTTTTTCGTCTAATATTGCCAAGAAGCGAAGTATATCTTGTGCAAGTTTTGCATGAATTGAAGATTGATCGATGATTATGACAAGCTCATAATTGGTAAGATTTATGAATGCTTCCTTTTCCTTGAATGTGCTTAGCAAAAGTGAGTGGTCAACGACATCCTGAACGACGTATTGAGGTTTCACGGATAGTGGGTCAATGTTGACAATGTTAGTGAATAAAGATATATGATCATTCTTGAAAGAGGGCGAGGGGCGATAATCAATCAATAATACACTCCTGTCAAACTTATGGTAAATTTCCATCAGTGTATCAACATCTATGAATGTGCTCGATGAGTAAAGGTCCAGTAGCTTTACATCAGCGTTGACTGCTGGCGACGGGGAGATTGAACGAGGACGATTCGGTATTTCGGAGGGCCTAGTAGGAGTTGGAATAGCAATATTTGAAGAGCCAGTATGGGACGGAACTGAGGGCAATAAAGGGGAGCTTGGCGATACCATTTTTTCAATTAGTTTCGATTTCTCGATTATCGGGTTGCCTCCATTCAATAAAGAGTTAAATCTTGACTCTATGTTCGACTGGAATGAATGTCTCGCGGATTTTGCAATATAGTCTTTGATGCTTTTGTAATACCACATGTTGTCGTTGACGATCTTGTCAAGCTGTCTAAAGTCATTCAAGTAGGATGCCATATAGGGCTGAAGACTGCTCTCGCTGAGATGGTAGTCTAAAAGCTGTCTCGAGGCTGTGAAATCACAATACGCCTCCTTGATATTGTCTAGCCCGATACTGTCCATCGAACTCTCTGAAGCGACACGCATATACTCCATGAAACGTGTCATGAGCTGCTGGATAAAGTCTATTGCGGCTGACGGGCTCTCCAAATTAGTGCCATTTTTCTGTACTTTCTCAAGTGCTTTCTCGTTCAATGAGGTGAACACAAAGTCCACGCTCTTTATCTGCTGTTGTAGCGACGCATGCGTCACGTTGGTATTAGGCGTCTCCATGATGCCGAGCCCCGACGATGCTGTGGGTTATGTTTCCACCTTTTGTTCGTGCTTCAGTCACAGTCTTTCCCGGAAAGGCCCCAACAGTACCGTGCTCTATTGTTGCCGCCACCGGGTCTCCCTTGAAACATGTGTCCTTCTTTTGCAAATTACCTTCTTCGGAAGGTAGGCGCGCTTATCTCATTTCAGAGACCGAACATTCATTATCTAGAGTTATATAGTTTACTATCATTGTTGGGTGGAAGGTGAGCCTCTCTACTCGTCGTCCCAGTTGAAGTCTTCCTCCTCGTCATTCTCCTCGACATTTTTGCTCTTTTCTAAAAGCTCTCTGCGCTTCTTTTCGTCCTGCATGATCTGGTCCTTCTTGCCGAAATACACCTTCCAAAAGTCCCCGTCGCTGATTTTTTCTAACTTTTCCTCCTTCTCTGCCTCGGCCTCTTCACCCTCTTTCTCTGTCTCCGTTTCTGCTGCAGCTACTGGCTTCACCTCTTCATCGCTGGCCTGACAAATCTTCTTGTACACACCTACCAAATGGAGGGATTCGTTACTGAGAAGCTCCTTCGCTTCGGCCTTTTGTTCGTCTGTCAACTTGTAATCTTTGAACTCCCCGCTTTCTACAGCCTTGAGATATATGGAGGCGTCACTCTGTAGTTCGTGGACCTGGCTTTCTGCCCTGGTACCAGCGCTGATACCCTTGGGCAAACTGAACAGTAGTTCCGTTTTTTTTTCCTGAGAGAGCACTGTTTCTGGCGGGTCACCTACAATGAGGTCAGCCAACTGCTTTCCCCAGCCAGACCAACCCCAGGCACCAGAGGCACCAGATGATGCTTGTTTGGCTCCATCATCAGTAGGAGTGCCTGTAGCTGCTGCTGTGGCAACAACCTGGCTCTTGAAAAAGGTGCCTAATTGGCCACCAATCTGCTGGGCATAGTTTATCGTAAGGTTTTCAATCTTCTCCAAGTCGTTGTCTAGATCGTCCAAAACTTTAGTTGTGTTTTCTCCAGCCTTCGATATAAATTCACCGCTACGCTGCTTCAACAGGTCCAAATCTTCTTTCTTCACATAGTCGTCAATCTTTAAGCTCTTGGTCAACTCATTGACGTTAACGTTAACGTTTGAAAGCTGTGGCAACTTCACGTCGTTCCACTGCTTCTGCAACTCAGGAAGTTTATCTGCGACAATACCAGAAATTTTTGTAAAGCCGCTAAGGGTGGAATTCTGAATTGTTGAGTATGCCTTGTCGACCCCGGCCTCCAATGATGTGACCAGCTCATCCGTTTTCTCATCATGTACAACTGCTTCTGGGCCTGCAGCAGTTTGCGCTTCTTTCGAAAGAGTGTTCTCAATTGCTTCTGGGTCCATTCTGACTTTGTTTCTTTCGCTCAATACTTGGCTCAAACAGATAACGCCCTCTGCAATTCTGCTTAGTTTTCTTCTACCCCGGCGTTTCTTGCCTCCCTTACATTATCGTCCAGATTAATTAACTGTACAACACTGTACACAGAAAAAGTCAATAGAAAGCTGACGTAAGCAGATTGATTTTCTGCAGTTTGACCGTCTAGTGCTATATTATTATTGTTGTTTGACGAGACCAAACATGAAGGGAGAATGATACTGGGAGGGTCGTGCTCTAACTAGAAGCTGCAAATGGCAAAGTACAACCACCAAGTTTCTAAGGACTGAATATAGAATCAACATTCCGAGAACGCCATGTCGTCTCTCACATTGATCCCACCGGTGCGCTACAATAAAGTACAGTCGACGCTCTGTCGAGGAGGACAACCGACTCTGTCGAATCTCTTATTTCTCGAGACATTTCATCTGAACACAATCATCTCGTTGACTCCAGAATCGATATACAATGGAACATCCGAAAGCAGCAAAAAAATCGTCGAATACATAGAGTCCCACGGAATCAAGTACGTCCATTTTGCCACAGATTCGTCAGCGAAGGACAAGGGTAAGAACAGAGAAATCCCAATTACGCATGAACAGGTGACGCAGATATTGGAAATTATCTTACTTAAAGACAACGGGAACACGTATTTGCACTGTTCCAATGGAGGCCAGATCACGAGCTTGGTAATTGCCTGCTTGCGGAAAGTTCAGCTGTGGTCGAACGTGAGCATATTCGACGAGTTCATCTGTTACAGCTCGAGTGCCAATCACAATGACCGTATTTTTGTGGAAGAATTTGTGCCCAGGTTGAGGATCCCCAAGAAAAAAGATCGGATTCAATGGCTATGGAATGGTTTGAACGAGAACGTCATCATCAACCATCCTTGCCTGAAGCAGATAGAATTTGTCAGCTGATCGGGACTCATAGTTCAAAGTCGTATTGCATACAGTGGAAACAGATACTCGTACAGTTCTATCTATATTATCTAGTATAACAATGTGGAGAGAGGAGTCTGCGTTTCAGAATAACAATCCTGCAGCAATATCCACGTTCCATCCGCTTTGTTGCAATGCATTCACCGCCGAAGCCCGATCGAAGCCCATCTCCGTCAAGCTGTCCACTTTGTTCTGCTGGTCTGGTGTTAACGAACCCGTTGGTGCTGCCGTTCTCGAGGATGGCTGTGGCACAGGGGCCTGTCTAGCCGGCGTAGACTTTGTGCGGATGCCGTTGTTGGCAGTTTGCACTGGCGGAGCACTTGTGATGTCTATGCCGTCGGGGTGTATATTGTTCTCCTTTTGTAGCTTGTTCACCTCCCACTCGTTTAGGAACTCTACAAAAGTGTCGTCTATGACGAGACCATTCTTTTGCAGGTCTATCTTGATCCTGAATCTCTTCATCCAGTCCAACCCGATCAAAAGTCCCACCCCGCCTATATCCAAAACAGTCAAACTTGTAGCACAAGACTGACCGCCAATGACCATAGGTACTGAGTGGATTCTGCCGTCACTCTGCTTCTGGCCGACGCCTCGAGCTTGCATCCTAAAGCGGCGATCGATCAAATGATTTAAATCACATGTATCGCAGAGCTGTGGCGTAATCAAAGAACGTTGGGCCCCAGTATCGATGAACGCCGGAATCTCGTGCCCGTTAAGAGAGATCTTCACGTACAACATGGTGACGTCGGCGAAGAACTCAGGGTTCTCCTCGTACGCCTGGTTGAGGTTGTTGGCAACAGGGTCGAAGGGCATGATGACAATGACGTCGTTGGCGACGATGTTCGACTGCTGGAGTGTTGTCGACGTCGACGGCGAGAGTTGCACGTACTTGTGCATCAAAGTCTGGTGCGTCGGTGGCAACCCCGTCTCCGCCTCGATGTACGCCGCCATGTCGGCTAGCGTCATCGACGGAGGGAGATCTGCTGAAAAAAAGTTCGAGTTATAGCTGAATGTTAGTTGCATGTGTGCTAAGAGAAGGTGTACAGTAGATAAGCGGAAGCAGAGGTGGTAAATACAGACAAAGAAGTCTCTGATCTTAAGTCGAAATGACGTGGAAACTGCTATCACCGTTTTGCAACCTTCCCGATCGGGCAGCGGAGAAAGGGCGTTAGCCCAGGGTGGGGAATTATTGTCCAAGAGAAATCGGTTCTATTCACGGGAGGATGCTATACAGAGGGTGTATATAAATAAGTACATGTGGGTGGGGGAAAAGCCGGCAGCTACTCCACCGGGGCAAGCATGGTCAACGTCCGGGAGCTCAACAACATCCTCTTGGTGGGTTCGCTCTGCACGGATGCGCCGACCTCGACGACATCGTCTAGCACCAAGTTCACCAGGTCATCGAAACCGACTAAGGTGCCCTCGAACACGTGCTTGTCTCTGAGGAAAGCTCTGAGTCTCTTGCCAATGCACTGGTCGATGAGCTCGAGTGGGAGCGTCATGGATTCTGCGGCTGAGGCCGTGGCAGCAACAGTTTCGGGCTCTGTCTCAATCCCGGCACTCTGCACGGGCTCGTGCTGTGTTTTCTCCTGTCCGTCTGCCATGTCTGCTATGCTTGGTCTGGTCTCTCTGGCCCCAGCGGCCCCTTGCCGTCCGTCTCTGCTACTACCACCGCCCTCTTCATTGTCGTCCTGTTGTAGTGCATGTGCAGCCGAAACGCTGGGCTCAACACCCGCGCCGGCGATTTCCCGCAGTGGCTCTCGCCGTCGTGCCTGCTCTATGCCTGTCTGTGACACAAGATGACAAGGAAAGAGGGGGACGTTGGCAAGGATAGAGCAGAGAAGACAGGCAGTGCCGAGAGAGCAGAAGGAGCAAAAGCACCAGCATCAGCAAAAGCGAAGAGCCATGTCACGACCACAACACCTTTGCATCCGCCCATTGAACATCCCGGACATCGCTCAGGTGCTTGCCTTAGAGATTCAGGGGTTTCCTGCACATGAGCGTGCGTCTGCACTGCGGATCGAGTACCGATTGACCGTGTGTCCGGAGCTTTGTAGCGGTCTTTTTGTGCGGGAGTTCGACCCTGATTCCGTGAACTCGAAGGAGCTCCCAGATCACAGCACGATCAAGAAGGAGACGCTTATCGGACACGTGATTGGCACGAAGATGGTGTCCGATACGGTCACGGACGAGTCGATGGTGGTGCCTGCGACGTTTGTGTCTGTCTTGTGCAACGAGGACGGCACGTTGAAGGAGCAGTACAAGACAAGCGGCTTGAAGGAGCTGGAGAAGGCCGAGAAAACGAAGGCCGCTGTCGAGAGCAAAGACACGCCCGAGCTCCAGGAGAAGAGCAAGAAAGGACGCATCTACCCGTTGGGCCACCAGGACTCAGGCAGGACGATCGGCATCCATAGTGTAGTGGTCCATCCGGACTACAGGGGCAAGAAACTCGCCTCGCTCTTGTTGAAGGACTACCTGCAGAAGATGAATCAGCAGTACGTCGCCGAGAGCATCGCCCTCCTGTGTCTCGAGAAACTCGTCCCCTTCTACTCTGGTGTCGGCTTCACAGACAGGGGCATCAGCGCATGCAAGTTTGCCGGTGAAGAGTGGCACGACATGTTTCTGACTCTCGACCACGACGAGGACGAGGAGGATTGATCTTCATTTTTTTTGCCTACACCGCCATCGCCACCAATGCCTTCTGCTGAGCAACAACATTACTAATAGTACCAATAACGATAATGACGTCCTCCATTCTCCCTAGGAACCTTTTTATTACCACTACCACATTATATAATTTTGAACAGTTGTCTTACGTAAGTGCAAACATGAAAATCGCATAAAGTAGTGAAAAAACCAGGATAAGGAAAAAAAAAGTTTTCTCCACCTCTCTCCCTTCCTATACACCCAACCATAAAACTCTTTCCTTCTACTTCCAATCGATTACTATCCAATACATACACCATGGCAATCGTCACATACACTCCAGATGAGAAAACGTCTTCTGGAAAGAAGGCTGTGCAGGTGGCGTCCACCCATACCCCCGAAGAACTTGAAGCGTTTTTCAACTCTACACAAAAAGAGAAGGAAGATCGGAAATCTGCACGTGCCGAGGCACACAAGCTAGCAACACTTGCAGCAAGGGACGGGAAGCTGCATGAGCTCCAACAGGAAGAGTCCATTGATGAGAGCGGGAAACGTGCCATTGGCTACCAGATCATGAAAAACAAGGGTCTCACTGCGAAGAGGAGCAAGGACAACAGAAACGCCAGAGTGAAAAAGAGAAAGAAGTATGACTCTGCCAAGAAGAGACTCAAGTCTGTCAGAGCAGTGTTTACGGGCCAACAAGGACCATACGTTGGTGAACTGACCGGTATCAGCAAAAAGGTTTCGCGTTCCGTCAAATTAAACTGACTGCACATTCCACTTTCCACGTTATAAAAAATATATCTCAATATCTCTTTACTAAGCTTTTATAGAATACAATAGGAAATTTGTAACTCCATTCTAACAATCAGCGCAATATTCTTATCACTTCCTCTCGGAGTCTTGCAACATCCTTTTCTTCCCACTCTTGGAAGTCCAACTCTAGAAATTTCTTCATCCGTTCTTCATTATCACGTATAACACACATTTCTTCTTCATCCAACTGTGAAAATTCCTCCACGACGTCTTTACCCTCCTGAAGCATATCAAGGATGTATTGTGCCTTCTCGACAACTGCAAGATCAATTCCACATTGCTTGGCGCAGTGCAACCCCCCTGAAGAGTATGAAATCCCAGAGACGAGCTCATACAAGAATGTGGTCTTGAACGCCTTGCTGTCTTCCACCAAGACCTTCATATGGTGGAATTGTATCCGCTCATCCATCCCCATCATATCGTTGTGGAAAATCTCACTCATATGAGTGCTGACTATGACAATCGGACACTCATTACCTCGTTTCAGGAAGTGATTAATTACCCCTCCGAGTAAGCCCGGACCGTCGTTTACATCAGTCCCCTTGCCGAATTCATCAATGAGCACAAGAGACCTGTTGTTGCTTCGATAAATGCATCTGCTCATTTGCTCACAGTCCTTCATGAAAGTACTCTGTGTGGTGTTGATACTATCCATAGAGTTCACTCTTGTTAATATGCTTTTGAAAATTGACAACGTCCCACTACTGGCAGGAATAAAACACCCAATCTGCGCTAAATAGACCGTCAAACCTACCTGAGTTAAAACTGTTGATTTTCCACTATAGTTTGGACCAGTTATAACAATCATTCTCGCTTCATCAAATCCGATATCGTTGCTAATTAAGTCATGCTTCTCAATTAATGGGTGGAAAGAGTCTGCTAGCTTGATTACTGGATGTGCTCTTTCATCACCATCATCATCAAGAATTTGGGGCTTACTGAACCTATTTTCGAGAGAGACATTAGCAAAGCAGATAAGTACGTCAATTTGACCAACATATGAATAAATATTCATCAACTTGCTTATATGTGGCATTATCTTGTTCTTCAATTCATACAATATTTCGATTTCTTTATCTTTGATTAATGAGTCTAGATCACCATACTTGCTGTCCATCTCAAACATAATTTCATTCTTGAAGTAGTTTGTGGTTGATGTTTGGAATACTAAGTCTAATCCCAATTGTTGTTCATTACTGAATCCTTCTGCATTACTTTTTTCAATTGCAATGAGGTAACCAAACTGTGGTATATAAGCTGTGATGATATCTATACCAGCCGCTCTACTTAAATCCGAAGACAACTCATTCAATATTTGTTCCATTTCGTCATAAGTATTTCTATATGTATCTAATTGGTCATCAATGGTATTTTTAATATTTGGGTTATCCAAATCAGCGTCAAAATCCAAAACATTTTCTAATTTTTCACGGATAACATGAATTTCCTCTGCTTCAAAGCTATCAATGAAAGTTTTAAATACTTTACATTCTGTTAGTTTTGAGCTTAGTAGAATCTGTTCTCTCAAATTGATAACATTTATGACATAATTCCTTAGTTTTTTCCACACTATTGGCTTGCAATTTCCAATCCTTAGTTGATGGCTTACACTAACAATATCAGCAATTCCTCTTATGCTTTCCATCATTTTTTTGACCAAAGATCCTTTTCTGCCCGACTCTAGCTCATATAGGATTGCTGTGACAGTATCTAACCTTTCGTTGATTTGAGTTATGTCGTACAAAGGTCTCATCAAAAAGCTCGAGAGCATGTCGTTTCCAATCTTTGAACATGCCTTTCCAAATAAATCAGCAACAGTTTTTTTGTTATTGGATTCATCTATCGTTTTTATTCCCAATGAAACTATAGTTTCCAATTCTAGGGTCATAAATTCTTCAACAGCTACAAAGCTCATTTTATTTATGGTTTCTGCTATGCTACTTCTGTTTTGGCCTATGCTTATAGCCTCAATTTCCAAAGAAAAAGCCGAAATGATGCAACACTGCTGGGGTGTTAGTATTTCAACTGAAGACTAATAGAAACATATGAAACTATGTGTTACTGTTCAATACAAACATAATAATGATAAGTATCTGAAAGTTTTAGTCGATCTGCAAATTGTTTAAGATGTAAGAACTCCTGTTTCTCTAGCTTGTGGCTTAACTCTTCATTAAAGTTTTCCAAAAACAACTTTCCTTCACTGGGATTGAACTCTTTACTTGTTTTTACCTTTATATTAACCTGATCATTTGTTGACCCAGTGCCCGATGCTTCATATTGAAGTTTAACTTTATTGTTACAAATCAAAGAGCCTGGTTCGAACTGGCGAATGAGAGTGTCAATCAATCTGGAATCTTCTCTTGATTGGGAAATAGGATTTAGTATTTGTAGCTCACATAAAGAGGGATTGTAAAAACACCCATAATACCGTTTATCTGCATAAAAAAGAACCATCAAAGAAGATTTAACATGGTTTGTGATACTGGAATCTTCATCATCGCCATCATCTCCCATAGTGACATAGCTATCGCTCCGGTCCGCATTTGCTTCCAGCATCTGTCGGTGGGATCTCTTTTTTCCCAAAGAAACACCATGGCTATGAGTTTTGTTTGTGTCTTTTTGTGATACACTATGCATAACTATCTCACTCTAAAAAGATTGCATCTTGTTTTCAAAAAAAGACCTCTCATAATGGTAACTTTTAAATGAGCCACTTCGCAGTTTTCACAAACGTCACTCAAATTGGCAGCAAAATAAAAATTAAAATTAAAAGGTTCAAGTGCTAACATAATATAATTTTTTGGACTCACATATACTTTGTGTGAATTCAGTAGGATACAATGAGATATGTAGCTATCGACATCTCGACAAGAATCTAGCTTGGAACTTACTTATTGATTAAATCGGAGCATGGTCAACTCCGAGGATTTTGCTCAATGTTACGTAACATCAATGTTACTTCCAACTGCTACATGAAAATGCAAAAGGGGAAACCTCTATAGCCCTATCTTGATGCATACCCTATAAAATCATAACAATTCCTCCGAGCATATGCCCAAGATAACATTTACTTTTCGGAAAATATTGTTCGGTAACAGCTAGTTACCACTGGTAGGTTTTTGTAGCAGAAACATTAAGTCAGATGCCATTTGAAACTTTGAATTGCTTTACTGTTTCACACAATGACACCCTACCAGAAGTTTTCCCTGCTCTACCTCTACTCTGCAACGAAAACAATGTTCTGCGGAGTTCTAATCTTGTTTCAAAAAATGTCAATACATTAGGAAGACTAAACATTAAACCAACTTTCAATAGTGTTGATGCCACTATTAAGGGCCATCCAGCTTTGGAAGCAAGTAATTCAAACGTTCCGGATTCAAATGCCGAAAAGTTATACTGCGAACAAATAAGTATTTACAATAGTAAACTTAGAGCTAGTAATACTCAAAACAATATCAAATCTGTTTGTATGCCAACTTTGCCTCCAACCAAAATCTCACGTGTGCTAGTTGTAACATGTTCTAATGTAGAAGCATTGAGACTTTTGATTCAGTGTAGCTTTAATCCAGCGGATATTATAGTTCAGAAACTTACAATAAGTAACGTTGGTAGTGTACTCATTCTCGGATGGTACGACTTACGACATATATCCATTCATTTAGAGTCTCTTCAAAATCTAGCTCCGGTATATCAGATTTCCAATCTTTCATTCAGTCATATAGCAGAAGATTCCGTGTTAAGCCAAATTATTTATCAGCCAAAACTCAACTATTTTGAAGATATATACGATACAATCTACTTGTATGTCCATTCGCAACATCACTGTGATTTTGATTTTTTTAACTTTCAGAATGATATTTGTTTTCAGTTGTCAAAGTTCGGTTCATTGTATGACATCAGCATGATCAATGAAGGTTTCATGTGCTATAAATGTAGATTTTATAATATAAGAACTCCTTTTTTGATGAGGAAGATCCATACAATAAAAATAGGAGACTTTAAAACAATGATTTTTCAAACATTGATTGAGACCCGAGAATATGTAAATCTTCACTTGAATACTAAAGCTATTTGGAGTTTTGGTTCAAATATTTTACCACAATACGACATTCTGGGAGAGGAGTGGAAAAAGTATCAATTTTTAAAACATAGGCGATTGGGTTCCATCCCTTTCAATAACAATGAAATCAAAAATGAAAACAAAATTTATTTATCCAAAATCCTTTCCGGGGAAGACCGAAGAGTAACCTTAATGATTAAAAATATCCCCAACAAAGTCAAACATGAAGAGTTAAAAGCTTTCATAGATACCACAAATTTTGGGGAATACCAATTTCTATGTATGCTAAACACCTCTTGAAAAATTTCAGTTCTTAGACTAAATTTGAGTACTAACATAACTTAATAAAGATCTACGTATTGACTTTGAAAATCATTGCAATGTTGGTTACGCGTTTGTATCTTTCAAGGATCCTAAGAACATTATTTCTTTCTATGAAAAAAGGCACGAAAAAAAATGGAGTAAGTTCAACTCTGAAAAAGTCTGTCAGCTTGCATATGCTAAAGTCCAAGGTATGAACAATTTGGTTCAAAAATTTAAAGATTCTAAAGTAATGTCCAACAATCCTGATTATCGTCCAAGAATATATCATACAGAGGGTGCATTAAAAGGGCAAGAGATGCCATTTCCACAATGAAATGACCGAGTTGGTTACGTTATAACTGTGTTGAAATTAGTGTATCTCACTTTATAAAATAATGTAATTGAATGCTCAAACAAACCTGAGAGATTATCTGCTACTAGAAAAATGTAAGAATAATGCTAATTTTCTTCGATCTCCTCGAAGCTATGCTCGGAATTATCATTTTCAGCTTCCATGTTTTTGCACCTTTTTAAAAAATCTATCATTGATTGTGTATCAACCGATGCATTTACAAATTCTACTGGAACATGATTTTGGCTGTGCGCTTTAGTGGCAAACCTACCACTATTATGCTGAGTTACCAAACGTACGTCTACATCATTGGCATCCGGTCTCATCGTTGCAAGTTCATTCCAACTGAACAATAGTGATTCTGTACTTCGTTGAAAGGGGTTAATATCAATAAGGTACACCTTATCCAAAGGTTTCGGTATGTACACATCAAAAACAAAACTGTTGGAGTCAAACTTTCTCATAAGAACATCGTCGAAAAAAATAAAAATCTTTTCCGACAATTCTTCTTTAATGTCATGCAAAAATGAATAGTAATTGAGATCTCTTTGAGATATTGCAATCAGTTGACGATCCCTCACAAAGCAGCGCAATTCCATGGAAGGGTTTATGTCAACCCACTTACGGAGAACAAGTTCTAAGTCAAATTTTGGAGGGTTCTTCTCATCATAATCTATGGTTTCATCAAATGCATGATACATATCGTGGTTGACGTAATCAGATGACTTGAGAAGGAGAAAAAGGTCTGAAGGAGAGTAGCATCTCATATTTCTTCCTGTCATTATCCAAGTTGAATCCTGAGGCGCTGACCAGTTTAGCTTGGGAGCGAAACTGTTGTACTTTTCGAATGCTTGCTTGAGTTGTAGGTAGAGATCTTTAAACTTTTCTGTCGGATCGAGCTTTACTTCTGAAGTTGTCACCTTTTCGGAATTTTGAATTTCGCCATCCTCCCAATCACTATATTCATTATCACTGTTGGGTTTTGCGTCTTGGAAAAGCACAGAGTCCTTTTTGTTTTCTTTTGGGAGTTCTATCCCATCACTTTCTAGGTATTCTATAAACCCTTTAGGTAATGGTTTGATGATTACTGCATCTGAGAGGGCGTGCTTTTTAAATTTCTCATACCAGTTAGAGTAAGTACAATGAAGAACATCCTCTACTGTTACTGGTAGCTCAACGAAATGTCCGTCTGTCATTGTTTAAAACCTGTAGAAGGGCAAAAGAGCTTTCCGGTAAAGTTGGTGAAAAAAGTTAATTTCTCTCCAAAGAAAGGAAGTGAGTAGACTGCGAAAATCCACCGCGTCCTTGAGTTACCTACCTCTCGCTAGTATTTTTTTCAACACATTTCCTCAACAGGTTGATGCTGGCCACCGTCTCCTTTATTACTGAGATCCAGTTATGGGTGCTTTATCTTTCGTATCCCCCCAGAACTGCCTATTACACTCAATAAGTAATGTCTGCTGCAGTAGCACCATCTAATGCAACTTTCAAAAACAGAGAGAAACCGCAAGAGGTTCGTAAAGCTAACATCACTGCTGCCAAAGCAGTGGCGGACGCCATCAGAACTTCTTTGGGTCCTAAAGGTATGGACAAGATGATCAAAACCAAAACCGGGGATGTCATTATTTCGAATGATGGTCATACCATCTTAAAACACATGGCAGTTTTACATCCGGCTGCCAAAATGCTTGTCGACTTATCTGGTGCTCAAGATGTCGAAGCGGGAGATGGTACCACATCTGTTGTTGTCATCACTGGTGCATTATTGGGCGCTGCTCAAAGTTTGCTTGACAAAGGTATCCATCCGACAATCATCTCTGAATCTTTTCAAAGAGCTGCACAGAGATCCTGTGAGATTTTTTTAGATATGTCTCACAACATTTCACTCGATGATAGAGAGTCATTGATCAAAGCTGCCAACACTTCACTTTCATCAAAGATCGTGGCACAACACTCTGGCTTGCTGGGTCCAATAGCTGTTGATGCAGTCTTAAAGGTGACTAAGAAAGGTGCACAAAATGTTGACTTAAATGACATAAGATTGGTGAAAAAAGTCGGTGGTACCATCGACGATACTGAAATGATTGACGGTGTTGTCCTAACTCAAACAGCCGTAAAAAGTGCTGGCGGTCCAATGAGAATGGAGAAAGCTAGAATAGGATTGGTACAGTTTCAACTTTCTCCTCCAAAACCAGATATGGAGAACAATATAGTGGTTAATGATTACAGACAAATGGACAAAATTTTGAAAGAAGAAAGAGCCTACATTCTAAATATTTGTAAGCAAATCAAGAAAGCTAAATGCAATGTTTTGTTGATTCAAAAATCTATATTAAGAGATGCTGTCAATGATTTGGCCCTTCATTTCTTGTCCAAGTTGAACATTATGGTTGTCAAAGATATTGAGAGAGACGATATTGAATTCATCTCGAAATCGTTGGGTTGTAAGCCGATTGCAGATATTGCTTCTTTCAGTGAAAGCAGACTTGCAACAGCTGATTTGATTGAGGAGGTTGAATCATCTGGTTCTAAGATCATCAAGATCACCGGCATCAAAAATGTAACCCATCCAACAGTTTCAGTGATTTGCAGAGGTGCAAATAATCAGGTCTTAGATGAAGCAGAAAGATCTCTGCACGATGCTTTGTGTGTCATAAGATGTCTAGTCAAGGTGAGGGCTTTAATTGCAGGTGGGGGTGCCCCTGAAATTGAGGTATCCAGAACTCTTTTGAAAGAGGCTCACCAATCGTCGGGTGTGGAGCAATTATGCTTGACTGAATTTGCCAATGCATTGGAGGTGATTCCAACAACTTTAGCCGAAAATGCAGGTTTGAACCCAATTGAAATAGTTACAGATTTGAGAAACAAGCATGAAAATGGTGAAAGAGAAGCAGGAATCAGTGTAAGAAGATCTGGTGCGACAAATACATACTCAGAGCATGTACTTCAACCGGTGCTTGTGAATACCAGTGCCATAACCTTAGCTTCTGAGACTGTGAAGTCTATTCTTAGAATTGATGATATTGCTATCAGTCGTTAAGAATCAATGTATAGTTATGTATATATTCATTTTTCTGAGTATAAAAATACAAATCAAAATATTAATTAAAAATATTTAGCCATCACGGGATCAATTTTATATCAGGAAACTACTCAAGTTAAAAACAGCACAAAACCGAAACACTAAGTTGGGATAAACAAGTAAAAGCAATAAAATATCAAACTTCTTTCACTTCCACGACTGCGTTAGTTTTGCGAAGTGAATTTTTGGACGAACTTTCCACCGATAAACTTTCAGCACTCTCTTGCCAATCGACATCACCAATGTTAACATACTTACTCAAAACTTCTTTTGGAACTTCATTTTGAGGGATTACACCCCAATATTTACAGTCCTCGGGAGTGTAAGTTCCATAGTAATCTGCATCGTCCATCACTGAACAATCTTTTGGTTTGAAAACAAGAGAAAGAGCCCAGTATAAGAAGAATGCAATGAACCAGCCAAAAATGACATTACCATTATAGTAGTGAATTATGCCCTCATTTTTCAAAACAACATCCTTGTTGGCTGCAGCAATAAGCCCAGGTAAGCCCGGGGTCATAGCGCAAAAGAAAGCAACATATCCAGGAATATTGAACCCTTTGTATCCATAATAGCAATTATTGGGGTCAGTAGAGTAGAGATCTGTAAGCTTCATTTTCCGTTTTCTCACCACCCAATAATCACAAATCACAATACCAATAAGAGGAGAAAAGAAAACGCTGAATGCTGTCATAACCGTTCCAAAATTAGTGCTTGTGTTATACATCGTCCATGGTTGAATGACCCAAACCAACAAACAAGCAATAATTGCACCCCTTCTCATGTCTAAGAATTTTGGAGCAACACCTGCAAAATCCATTCCAAAAGACCAGCAGTTGCAAATTGCGTTGAAGAACAACTGGGAAGAAGCCAAAAATAATGCAGCAAAAAAACAGCCAGCTCTGATACTAGGAGAATAATCGTTTAATAACCATTTTTCCATGACGTCTGAAGGTTTCCAGATTTCTTTGCCCCATTTTCCTTGCATAGCAGAAGCTGTTATAACACCCATCAAAGGAACCAAAGTACCAACACCCATAATCCCCAAAAGAGAACCAGGAATAGGTAGATATTTTCCAGAAGAAAATCTCGTATAATCTGGTTTGTTGATTGTTCCCGAACAACTCGACCCATACCACTGAGAAATTGCCTTTAAGAAAGCCCAAGAAAACTTTGATCCATGTAAAGATATCTTTGATGTCATTAATGGTCCATTTCCACCGTTATTGTGCACTGCATAGCCACAAATTCCGACCATAGAGAAGAATGCTAATATGGCACTCAGCGTCATCATCAATCTTATATTTTCTGGCTTGTAAATAATAAATGGAATCACGCAAATATTAAATAACACAAAACCGCATAGTTCTTTGCTAGTGAATGGGACACTGTCAGGTAACGTGTCTTTCCATGTTAGGTAAGAATAACTCCATGTACCCAACATGGTATTGACCATCAAGCCGCCTAACCAACCTTGTGAAGCAAACCAAACAACAGCAATTGCAGCCCTTATCAAAATTGCAAGGTAGAACCCGTATGTTCCAAAAATTGCTTTCGAGTACATAGTGTATGAGATATGGTGATCAGCACCTGGCTGACCGTTAAGCACTGAGTGAAGTGTAGTCATTATATTACCAATAACAATTGCTGCCATACAATATGGAACATCCAATTTGAGGGTTAATAGAGAAGAGGCACTCGTGAAAGAGGATAACGCCATCTTGTGGGTAATCCAGTACCCTGTAAATGCCCACCAGTTCCAGAGTCTTCTCTCTGGTCTTAAAGGGATAAGATCAGGGTTTTGTAACGCATTGACCCTCACGTGCTTTGAGTCTTCGTGAAGCTCTAACGCATTTATCAGGTTGGAGAAAGTCATACTTTTCGTATCACCTTAATGTTTCAAACACTATTGATGATGAAGTAAAGGAAAACAAAGAGATGTTATGAAATGAGTGATAGCAATCTCTTATTGCAAAACCAGCCGAAAGAACGAATGAGATAATAAGTAAAAGGGAAGAACTGAGCAGGGTATTTAAATCGGTTGTAAATCATGCATATATTTAGTGCCCTAAAAAACCCATGATAACTAAAAGTGAAGAGATCTCACTGTGAATTGTAAGCTGATATGCACCTGAAATCAACGGCAGTATGTCAAAAAAACTATTTCAGCTCTTTATCGGGATAGTCGGTATGACTTAGCCGTTATCAGAGGGAAGCAGCCTCGAGAAATCTAATAACGTTCCCCAATCGCTTTTCGCGTAAACAGTGGGGCTTTTACCGATCAGGAGAAACGACGACGATAAGGGCAATCGGGAGGTAGGTTAAGAATAAAGGGGCCTCAAAGAATCAAAAGAGAGATGATAACATTTCTACACGATAGCTTTTCGGAAAATCAAATTAGAGGAAAGCGATCTTTTCTTGCCACCAAATCTAGCGGGTATTTACAGAGCTCTTATTAGATCAATCCGTGGAAAGCTGTATCTTGATAGATACGCCAATCACGTAATTTTCCAGTGGTTCAGAATTGAAAGTCGCAGCCTTCTTGACGGTACTGGAAATATCGTACTTGAGACATAGCTCTACAGTAACTTTGTCAGCGCTGCCGTAATCACCTTTGGCATTTCCCCTTGTAGTTCAGGGTGATTATCATTCAAAATATTAAGTTCTCTCTGAGCAACAGGAGGAGAGCCTGCGAGAAGGATTCTTTCGCTTTCAAGCTCCCTGTTTTCCAAAGAAAACATGTGGAATTCCGCAAAGTCTCTGACACTGAGGATGTTGCTGTAAAAGTTCTTCAAAGAACTGGTGACCTATTACCAATGGAGGATTTATGGTTGCAAGCTTATAGTAAAGCTTTTCTTTTCCAAGAAATACATGCTCTTTTCTCCCCATAGGTCTTAGTAACCGCATATGCTTCGCCCGTATTCTTGACATCTGATCACCTGACTGGATTCCAGATTTTCTTTCTAAGAAGTGTTGTGGTGAAAGCTTCACCTGACAGTTTGATGGCCAAATAAGACGATCTGTGACCAAATTTAATTACTTGAGGAGCATAACTTTTGACAGCCTGAAGAAGATTAAAAGTGCTTCTTATTGTTGGATTTGGAATGCTTCACCAAAATTTAATTGGGTTCATCAGAGAAAGAAGCTGCTGCATGAATTATTGAAGTAATTTCAGGTTAATACTTTAAAAATTCAATGAGAACCATATCTGCTGCAATGTCAGAGATGGCTTTGAAAAAGATTTCAACAACGAGATACCTATTTTAAAATTCTATATGGATAGGAGAGTATTTTTTCTTGGATCTTGCTGTACCAATGATACTGGTGTTCCTCCCTGAATGCTTACCAACTACATGCTCCTTAGTGAACCTGGTGGCACCGGTAACGGGGACGGTTGATGCTACCACATTTCTAGAAACTCATCTTAGAAAAAAATCGCATTATTCATGTCTCGATCGCTGTTCAGCAAGTGTTCTGACGCTAAACATTCTAGCATGAAATAGCTAACGCTCTATATGTTAGGTAGGGCCCTTCAATTCATTTCAAGTTAGGGTTCTTGCATGAACAGCTTATCGCGTTAGAAGCCACATTTATCGCAAAGCCCGTTTTGTGTGATAATCTCACAAGGTTTGTGCATAAATACATTAAACTACAAAAGCGTGATTGCTGATATAAAATAAAAAGGAAAGAGTTCAGAAATGCGCAGCAATGTTTTGGTGAAAACGAGAGAGATCATGGAATGCTGTATTTTGAGAGGTACTGCTTATAAACGGCGACAATTGCATCTTCGATAGAGGCAAACTTGTAGTTGGATGCCTTTTCAACAGTTCCGGAAATGTCATACTTAGGAGCCAACTTTGCTATCAATTTGTCAGCACTATCATAATCACCCCTTGCAATCTTTCCGTGTAATTCGGGGAAGTTGTCATTCAAGATATTCAATATCTTTTGCTCGATCAAAGGAGCAGCAACGACAAATAATCTTTCGCTTTCGAGTTTCATGTTCTCTAGTGGCAAAATGTGGAACTCAGCAGCATCTCTTACATGAATTGCCAAGACAGGGTAATTGGATTGTGGTTCGGTACTGGCTGGATCAATCTGAGTTGCTCGACTTAACAATTGGTTCGAAAAATTCAAAACCTTACTGACGGAGTTATCGAATACTTGGGGCCCTAAAACCCAAGGAGGGTTAACTGTTGCTAACTTATAGTTTGGCTTTTCGTCTTCGTAGAACTTTCTTGCAGCCCTTTCTGCATAAGTTTTGGAGGCGCCATAGGCTTCGCCTTCAGTTTTCACGTCTTCCCATTTTATCGGATTCCACGATTCGTTGGTATAAACAGTTGTTGGTGAGGTGACGCCAGGAGTTTTGATAGCGGCCAAGGAGGAAGTAATCACAACATTGGTCACTCGTGGAGCATACTTTTTGATTGCATGAAGTATGTTAAGCGTACCATCGACTGCCGGCTTCAAAAACGCCTCTTCTAGTGGCTTACCAGAGCCATGATTGACCGGAGAAGCAGTATGAATAACGTATTTGATCTCTGGATGTTTTTTGAACAATTCGTCAAAGGCATCGTGTGCCGCAATATCTGAGACGATTTCAAAGGATAGTTCAGCTTTTGGATACTTTTCCTTGTAGTTTTTCAAGAGAAAAGAGGATTTTTCTTCGGATCTCGTGGTTCCGATGACGGCGTACTTTCTCTCCAATAGTTTATCAATCACATGTTGTGCGATGAAGCCTGTTGCTCCGGTGACCAAAACGGTTGATCCAGACATTCCTATGATACTTTTTTACTTGTGAGTTGGTAGGAAGCGCTTAAATCCTAAAGTCCAATATGTGGCATGAGGGTTGCAAAGGAAAGGGCAAAATCTATCTCTCTTTATACCCTCTGTTACTGTGTATTCTCCGAACTTGTTCACCGCGTCAGCCACATCTCAATTAGTAAGCATTACCATGTAAAGGGTCTTAATGCCATACTTACGAGGTATCTGATTTAGATATAATGTTGAAGTCTACAGAATCAATCTATAGAAATAAAGTAGAGCCTAAGAAAAGCTGTACTTGGATAAGTACTGCTTGTAGACGCCGACTACAGACTCCTCTAAGCTCACCAACTTGTAATCTGCCGCCTTTTTGAGCGTGCTTGAGATGTCGTATTTTGGACAAAGCTTGGCAATCAACTCATCAGCACTTCCGTAATCACCCTTGGCAATCTTGCCATGCAACTCCGGGAAATTGTCATTCAAAATGTTGAGCACGTTCTGTGCAATGATTGGTGAGGAGACAATGAACTCTCTTTCGCTTTCGAGCTCTTTGTTTTCCAAAGGCAAGACATGGAACTCAGCCACATCTCTGACGTCGACTGCCAAGAGGGCAAATTGGTCTTGAGGAGTGGTTGCGGTCGGGTCGAGATGGGTGATCTTGTTCAAAAACTCATTGGAGGTGTTCAACACTTTCTCAACAGAGCTATCGAATAACTGTGGACCCAAGACCAGTGGTGGATTGACAGTTGCCAGCTTGTAGCTCGGCTTTTCTTCATCGTAGAATTTTCTTGCTGCCTTTTCTGCATAAGTCTTGGAGGCAGAGTAGGCCTCATTTTCGTTCTTAACGTCCTCCCACTTGATTGGGTTCCATGACTCCTTAGTGTGGATGGCTGTTCTGAACGAATCGCCGGCTTGTTTAACAGCCGCAAAGGAGGAGGTAATGACGACGTTGGTGACCTGCGGAGCGTATTTCTTGATTGCATTGAGGATGTTTAACGTGCCATTGACGGCTGGGTTCAAGTATGCCTCCTCAAAAGGCTTGTTGAGGCCGAAAGAGAACGGAGACGCTGTGTGAAGGACATACTTGACCTCTGGGTGCTTCTGCAAGACCTTGTCGAAAGCGTCGGCTGCTGCGATGTCCGACACGATTTCGAAAGACAATTTCCCCTCAGGGTACTTTTCCTGGAATAGTTTCAAGATGGGAGCGTACCGTGCCTCGGACCTTGCGGTGCCGATGACTGTGTACTTTCTCTCCAAGAGCTTGTCGACGACGTGTTGAGCGATGAAGCCTGTAGCTCCTGTGACTAGGACGGTTTGTGCAGACATTTTCTTGCGGGTGTAGCAGAAGCGTCTTTTGAAAAGGCGTGTGTATGCCAGGACGGTTATTTTTCAGGAGCTCGAGGAGGATCCGCCTTCGCTTTTATAGCGGTGCTTATCTTATCGGTAGGCGGAAGCCACATCTCCTTTCCACGCATTGATTAATAAGCACTGGAGAGAGGGTGTGTCTGGGTGAGAGGGTGGGCGGGAACGCTGCCTGGGACTGTTAAGGGACATTACTTTATGGACTTATATATATATAGGGGAAGGAAGAAAGACAAAACAAGGAGGGGGGGGGGCGCTTCTGCGATTGTTCAGGAGAAGTTGTACTTGGACAAGTACTGCTTGTAGACGTCGACGACAGATTGCTCAACAGGGATGAACTTGTAGCCGCCGGCCTTCTTGACGGTGCTAGAGATGTCGTAGCGGGGGCAGTTCTCGTCGATCAGCTTGGCGGCACTAGCAGGGTCGCCCTTGGCAATCTTGCCCTTGAGCTGTGGGAAGTTGTCGTTGAGGATGTTCAACACCTGCTGGCCAATGAGCGGGCCGGCGACGATGAACTCTCTCTCGTCGGCAAGGGCAGGCACCTCGAGGGGCAAGATGTGGAACTCGGCCACGTCTCTCACGTCAACAGCCAGAAGAGCGACCTGGGTCTGTGGGTCTGTGGCGGAGGGGTCGACGTGGGTGATGGCGTTCAAGGTCTCGTTGGAGGCGTTCAACACCTCTGTGACGGAGGAGTCGAACGTCTGAGGGCCCAACACGAAGGGTGGGTTCACGGTGGCAAGGTGGAAGTTAGGCTTCTCGTCGGCGTAGAACTTGCGGGCAGCCTGTTCAGCATACTTCTTCGAGGCAACATAGGCGTCTTCCTCACTGGAAACGTCTTCCCACTTGACCGGGTTCCACGACTCGTTGGTGTAGAGGGCGTTTTTCCCGTTGGCACGCAAGATCGCGGCGAAGGACGAGGTGATGACGACGTTGGTCACCTGTGGTGCGTACTTCTTGATTGCCGTTAGGATGTTCAACGTGCCCTCGACCGCCGGCTTAAGGTAGGCCTCATCGAGCGGCTTGTTGAGGCCGAAGGAGAACGGGGAGGCGGTGTGGAGCACGTACTTGATCTCCGGGTGTGACTTCAAGACGGCGTCGAAGGCGTCCGGGGTGCCGATGTCCGGCACAATGGCGAAGGAGAGGTCTGCATCCGGGTAGCGCTGCTTGAAGTTTGCAACGAGGGGTGCGTACTTCTTCTCCGACCGGGCCGTGCCGATCACCCTGTACTTGCGGGCGAGGAGCTTGTCGAGGATGTGCTGGGCGATGAAGCCGGTGGCACCAGTGACGAGGACGGTGGGTTTGCTGCTGGAAGACATGTTCGACTGATTGGCTGGATGTTACGTCCAGAAATACACACACGACCGACCTGAAAAAACCCACCCGTCTGTCTCTGTGCCTCCTCGAGAAGCCCATCCTGTCTTATATACGTCTCCGACAGCCCTGTCCTGGCAGCCTCGCCGTCTCCACAGTGGGACCGGCCGCAAGCGCGTAGCTCCGGCACCAGGAAAGGGCCCCAGCTGGCCCCAGCCGGCGGCAGTCGGAACAGCGGACTTTAGTGGCGGCGCGCAGGTGAAACAACGGTTAAAATACAGAGCTACAGAGGGAGGGCCCGGAAGTAGGGCCGGGGCTAGGTGGAGCTGGCCGGGGCCACGGACTGGGGCTCGGATTCGGACTCGAGTGCCTGGCGGATTTGCTTGCTGTTCGTCTTGCCCACACGGCCACGCCAGCGTACGTACTCGCCGGCGGTGATGGGCTCGTAGCGGGCAGGACGGGTGGCGGATACGCAGCCCGGGATCGGGGCGAGCAGGTGGTCATGGTCGAAGCCGAAGAAGAAGGGGATCGAGAGACGGTCGGTGCCGGAGGCGTTGACCACCCGGTGCACGGTGGACACGTAGCGGTCGTTGCTGGCCCTCATGAGACAGTCGCCGACGTTGACGACGAGGGCGCCCTCGAGTGGAGGGGCCAGCACCCACTGGCCTCGCTTGTTGAGCACCTGGAGACCGCCCACGGCGCCCTGGTTGACAAACGTGAGCACCTGGAAGTCTGTGTGGGGGCCAATGCCGTTCTGGTCGGCCGCGGCGTGCTGCTGGGACGGGTAGTGGATGATTCGCATTCCGGCGGAGGGGGCCTCCACGGCGCCGTCAAAGTAGTCCTCCGGGAGGTCGAGGGCGAGGGCGACGAGACGGATCAGGCGGCGGGCGAGCATGAGACACTCGACGTGGTAGCGCGTGAGGCGGGGGCGCAGCGTGGGCGCGTGGGCGGGGGTGGGCCACATGTTGGGGAATTTGGCGGCGGCGGCGCGCTTGGCGGCCGGCGGCGGGGAAGGGTCGTCGGCAGGGTCGTAGTTCCAGTTGAAGGCTTCGGAGAGGTCCGCGAACCGGCGGCCGCCGCGGTTATAGCTACCGAAGGGGTGGTAGCCCGTGTAGTGCTCGACGGGGGCGAGCCCCGTGTAGACCTCCATCTTGACGGCCTCAGGGAGGGCGAAGAAGTCTGCGGCAGCGGTAAAGGCGTCGGAAACAACGTCGTTAGGGATGCCGTGGTTGACGACGTACATGAAGCCGACGTTGCGGCAGGCGTCGTCGAGCGCCAAGGCGACGCGACGACGGTCCTCAACGCGGGCGGAGAACATACCCTCGAGGTCGACGACGGGGAGGGCGTCGAAGTCCGTTTCTGCGTCGAAGCTCTTGCTCTCGTAGCTTTCGACGGCGATACTCTGGCCGTTATCGAGCTGGATGTGGTGTGGCTGGGTCATGATGGTGGTTGTGGTGGTGGTGGTGGTGGTAGTGGTGGTGGAAACGTTTGCAGAAATAGAACGCCCCAGTGGAGCCCTGGCCGGGGCCACGCCTGGCTATTTATGCCCCCCGGACGTCGCAGCGCTTATCGCCAGGGGCACGCCCGCTTATCGCGGCGATCGGGAAAACCAGGCCGGCTTCGCCGCCCTGTCTTCCCCGTTCCTTTTCTTCGACGCTACGACGTGCTGAAGGGGTCCCACAGACAGTCGTTCCCAGTGAGCTCGTTCCATGTGTCCGGGGAGAAGTTGTTGCGGAACAGCGAGAAGTCGCCGATCTGCTCGTAGTCCCCGTTGGGCGACTTGAGCACGATGTCCGATAGCTTCACGCCCGTGTCCACGAGCACGTCCTCCGACACAAGCTGCTCTGCCCCCGTAGTTGCGGTGGTCGTAGTCGTTGCATCACTCTTGCTCCGCGGAACGGCCGCTGTCCCAAACACCCGTTGCGACTTGGGGATCCTGAGAAGCAGCTCGTCCAGCTCTGCCAGCCGGCTGTCGTTGTCCCTAGCGGTGAAGTTCCCTGCCTCCTTCATGTACCGGTGCAGCGTGCTACCCACCTCCGTCTGCGGGTACACGTTCCCGGACCAGCTGCAGATTATGAGGATCATCAGCGACGTGAAGCAGAACTGTGCGTCCCAGAAGCCAAACGTGGAGAGCCAGTCTGTGCTCTTGAGGTGCGAGAGGATGTCGATGTTCAGCATCGCCGAGTTGAGACACCGCAGCACTACCGTCTTCACCACCTCGCTCGGCTGCACGTGGCCCTTAAACAACGACAGCAGCAATGGTCTTGTCGTCACAATGATGTCGTGGTTTAGCCTTAAATAGAGGTTGGCACTCGACCGGTTGTGCGACAACAGCAGGTCGTTCTTGATCATCTCCGGAATCTTCTTGTGGAACTGCTCGAGCTCCTCGAGACTGCCCAGCATCTTCGCAAACTTCACCGACGTGGCACCTTTCGAAGGGATGTACACGTGGCTCATTACAGAGCCCATGATCATTGCAAGCTTCACGTTGTGCTCCAACACGCTGTTGTTGAACTCGTCCTGCAGTTCGTACACGTTCTCGCACGGCAGCTCGATGTCGATGTCCCTCACATGCACATGGATAGGGTGTCCCAGGTTTGAACACCAGATACTCTCCATGACAAACACACTCCACCACACCCGCTTACGCTTCTCCCGCTCCTCCGGCCCTATCGAGTCGATCTTCCTGTGTAGACCCTGAATCAACGCAGCACGGGTCGCCAGACCGTAGAACGTGAACGCAGCATTGGCGCTATTCAACCCCTGCAAATAAAACGCAATGAGAAGCAGCATCTGCACAGACTCCAACGTCGGTTCCTCGTAACTAGGTTTGTAGAGACTCATCGCCGAGGTGTAGAACCCGATCCCGGGGATCTCACCACTGAGAGAGTAGTTCAAATACTGTTCCCCCACCGCTAGCGTTATGAGGAAATAGCAGATCCACAGCGGGTTCATCTTTGCCGGGTTCTCGTACGCAGCATCAATGTCCTTGTAAAACTTGCACGTGTCAAAAAGATAGTACTCGTGTCCAATGAAGCTGATCACCTTCTTCACTAGCGAGAGAGCATATGCCTTGTCTGGGAGCAACACGGCGCCAGGGAAGGAGTTCATCAGTGTTGGGTCCTTGAACGCAAAGCGGGGTTTCGGACCTACTGCCGAAGAGGACCCGATCTCGCAAAGGTGTAGTTTGAGTGCAGAGTCAAACACCTGCGCAGAAGACGTACCAAAATATTTGCTGTTGTTTGTGATGTTTGTGCCCGAATTAAGCGAGATTATAGCCTCATTATCGTCATCAGCTGCATCGTTATCATCTCCACTGTCCTCTGTGGTGTCCTTTTCATCGCTCACTCTTACTGAATTCTTTTCAGAGGCCGAAGAATCTCTTCTCTCACTAGGACTTCTAGAATGTTCAACTTTCGCAAGCTTATCTTCCAAGTATTTAATCTTGTTATTTAGCTTTTCTAGCTGCGATTCGAGTAAAGTGATTTTCCTATCTCGCTTGGGATATTTACATTCTTTGTTCGACGCCAGACAGTTCCGGCATGTCGGTAAGGCTGCACCCGTGTTAGTATTGCGCTCTACGAATCCGAAAGAGTTTGCAACAAAAGCCGTGACATACTTCCCGAGCATTTGATTTTCTGTGATCTGCATTTCATGCACGCTAAATGCGACCTTCCGTAGGTCTTAACAGAGATCAGCTTGACATCTAATTTATTCATGCTGTGGCCTACTTTCGGGAATGCTATTGCTCCCAAAACTAAAATCGGTTGGCTCAATATCGACACATCATTCAATCGATATCTCTCCTGCTGATAGGAGAAAAGCTCTTCCACCGCACAGATAGAAAGATAGCGAATGTCCCAATCGGGACAGTTTCGCGACCCCCGTAAAGTATAAATAAATAGGTAGATTACTGTAAATATAGTTGCAAGAATATGAACATAACAAAACTTTCTTTTGTATAGTGTGAGAAGTGAAGAATGTATAAGGCACAGGACATGGCGACACAATTGAGAGTCACCAGGGGATACCGTCATTTTTTCACAAACTTGACGGCATTCTTACTGAATGCATAGCTCAACCCACTCCACAAAGTCGTCACTGCAACTGTAATTTCCAAGCCGTGAATGTACTGGAGGAAAGTGGCAGTGGTTTCAGGCCCAAAGTGGCCCGACAAGTATAGCATAAACACCGGCTTGATCATCATCGAGCCGAGGTATAGCATTTGCAATGCCGTGTTCAACTTACTGATCATGGTAGGATGCACCTCAGCACTAGGAATACTGAAGTCCCAGTATCTCCAAAACGTCTTTGGGCTAGGCAAGGAGAGATATCTGATGACGACAGCAGCCAATCCTAAACAGACGTCTCTGCCAATGATGATCGTCGCAAGATATAATGGGATCTCCGACGTCGTGGCTAAACATACCGTACAGATCATCATCAACATCTTATCTGCGAGCGGATCAATCACGCTTCCCACAACAGACTGCAAGTTCCAGCGACGTGCAATAAACCCATCGAGGAAGTCGGTCACACAAGAGTATGTGAACAATGCCCATGCTAATGTAACTTGCCCATGCAAAATCAGATAGCCAACAACGGGAGCACTTACAAGTCTCGTGAACGTCAGAGCATTGGGAACGGTGTAAATGTTTTCGTGAATATCTGCAGGAATGATCTTTCTGATGTTTTCACGAAAATCCTTTGAACGCTTCATAGTTTTCTCTCGGATTTCCTTCGTCATGTTCATCGTGTTTTCCTTGATTCTGTTAGTCTGCTCTTTCAAAGCCTTTGAACCTCCGGCGTGTGTTTCTTCGAACAATTTCCGTGCGTTCCCCGCAATTGTCGTTTTGCTTGCCTTATTCTTTTCGCTATCGAATAAGGTCCTGCCGGTAATGAAAAGCCGAGCCGGGCTGTTTCGCAGAAATGGAACTGCCAGCCTGCCAGGAAATACCTTTGTTCGTCCCCAGACTACCCCAGGTAGCCTATGCGGGCGTACACAGTTCAGTAACGAACTAACACAGGAACTCACATTAACACGCATTGCCATGGCACAAACCTGACTTATTGTTGGATCACAACTGGAACCCTTTGAAGCAAGGTTCACGGTTGGCAATCCTGCATTCCTCTCGAGAGCCAGACAAGGCCCCCATCCATCATCTTCGTCTGAACCGGTGGAAAATTCCACTTTCTTGACCCCAGCTGACGTAAGCACAATTGTCGTTTTCAGCAGAGAACGGAATTTTTCGACCGAGAATATGAATGAATCACATAGATATGTGGGGTTGACTGTTGAAAGACTGTTCCTACAACCAATACTACAATAGCTATCTGTTGTGCATGTTAGTTACGGTGTTTTATTGGTCATTTGTTTCACACTCATTTCTTGTCCCAACTTCGAAGCTTACTAAAACATTTCGTGCTTTCTTTTCGGTCTTTCATCCCAACAAATCCAACCAAAGCTTATCTACAAGAACCAACAAAATGTCGAGTATGAATGTGCTTATATACTCGGGTCCAGGCACCACGACCTCGTGTGTGAACCAATCACTAGACACCTTCAGATTATTACTTTCGCCATACTACTCGGTTTCCTCGGTGAATGAACGAATGTTGAAGGATCAACCATGGGAGTCCAAGACTGTAGCTTTAGTCATTCCGGGTGGTGCAGATTTGCCAATTTGCAAGCTTTTTAGGGGCCATATAAACTCAAAAATCAAAGAATTTGTTAGGAAGGGCGGAAAATTCATTGGCCTTTGCTCTGGTTCATATTATGCCTCTGCCCGTTGTGAGTTTGAAGTAGGAAATATTGAAATGGAGGTAAGCGGTCCACGGGAGTTGAAATTTTATCCTGGAGCGTGTAGAGGATCAGCTATAAAGGGCTTTCAATATGCAAGTGATATAGGAGCAAGAGTGGTAGAAGTATCAGTCGATCCGAAGGTACTTCCTGGTTCACCCGAATCTGTACATCTTTACTTGAACGGCGGAGGAATGTTTGTCGATGCACATAAATTCGCCAATGTGGAGATTTTAGCTAGATATAAGGACGATTTGGATGTTAAGGACGATGATCCAAATGGGAGTAAGGCAGCTGCTGTTTTATGTACAGTTGGAAAAGGAAAAGCGCTTCTATTTGGCCCCCATCCAGAGTTTAATCCTAATCTTTTGAAAGAAGATCCTGATATCCCTTCATTCTCTCAAGTAATCAAATCCTTGAAGGCTACTGACAAGACTAGATTGGAATTTTTGCGTTCGTCGTTGAAACAATTGGGCCTAAGCGTAAACGAAAAAGAATTCCAAAGACCAAAATTAACTCCCTTGTTTTTGTGTTCTATAGACAATCAAATGGCTGCACAGCTAGTATCGAAACTGGAGTCAACTCTACATTATCAAATCCAAAATATAATTGATACGGGAAAGGACAAAATAGCAATTAACAGGTTCAATAGTGGTTTGTACTACGAGAATGATGATGTCAGTCCAGAGGATCCAGAACTGGCGATCAAAAAAGTTTATCTCTGCGACGTTGAATTGCCAGATTCATCTCTTACTCCATATTTTGACTTGAAGTATTTCAAAGATTATCTCGTTGAATCCTACAAATCATCAGGCCAAATCTTTAGTCCGGGATCAATTGGATATACATTTATGTACGGCGAAGTTGTTACGTCCACTTCGGTTCTGATGGATAGAAATTTCAAATGGTTACCCCTGTTGCCAGAGGGTTTTTTGATCACTGGTACTGTTCAGGTCTCAGGTAAGGGAAGATCAGGTAATCATTGGGTGAATCCAAAGGGAGTACTACCAAATTCTGTACTCTTGAAACTATCCCAGAAATCTGCCGAAGTTGCACCTGTAGTTTTTGTCCAATACTTATCAAGCATAGCATACACTCATGCCATTCTCGAGTATGATGTCGGATACGACGAAATCCCTGTTAAGATTAAATGGCCTAATGATATCTATGTGAAGTCCCCAAAATTTATTGGGAAAAAACTAGACAAAAATTCAAAAGAAGTTACTCACGTGAAAATAGGTGGTAATATTGTCAACGTTAATACGTTTAATGGTGTACAACATTTAGTGGTAGGAGCGGGTTTGAATGTCAGTAACGAAGCTCCTACAACTTCATTGAATACGGTGATCAAGGCAATGAATGATCACTATAAGGCGATTGGCAGTGAGAAGAGGCTTGATCCTATAAGGGAAGAAAAGTTACTAGCAAAATATCTCACTATCTTCAATGCAATGTTTGAGAAGTTTAGAAATTATGGCTTCAAACCCTTCCTAAGTGATTATTACAAACTTTGGTTCCATTCTAACCAAATTGTAACATTGAATGATGAGGGTAATGTAAAGGCTGAAATCTTTGGTATTACTTCCGACTGGGGTATGTTGATGGCAAAAGATATCAAAACAGGCAACGTTTTCCAACTCCAACCCGACGGAAACTCGTTTGATATGTTCAACGGCTTAATTTCAAAGAAACGGTAAAAACGCATTTTGTAATCTTAGTTTAAGATAAATAAACTTTTGAACGATATTTTATTATTAAAAAACACAAGTATACAGAAATTTTCAAGAAAAGAAGCTATTTATAAAAAAAAACTTTATATATGCCATAATAAACTGTTGAGATTTCAGCTATATTAGTTGTCATATTATTATTTTTTATCATCTTGACCAGATGATGCATTGTACTGTGGAGAGGTTGGGGAATATTGTGGCGATGTTGGGGAATACTGAGGTGATGTTGGAGAGTATTGAGGAGAAGTTGGAGAGTATTGAGGAGAAGTTGGAGAGTATTGAGGAGAGGTTGGAGAGTATTGAGGAGAAGTTGGAGAGTATTGAGGAGAAGTTGGAGAGTATTGAGGAGAAGTTGGAGAGTATTGAGGAGAAGTTGGAGAGTATTGAGGAGAAGTTGGAGAGTATTGAGGAGAGGTTGGTGAGTATTGAGGAGAGGTTGGAGAATATGAAGGAGAGGTTGGAGAATACGAAGGTGATGTTGGAGAATATGAAGGTGAGGTTGGAGAATAGGATGGAGAAGTTGGAGAATAGGATGGAGAAGTTGGAGAGTATGATGGAGAAGTTGGAGAATATGCAGGAGAAGTTGGAGAATATGCAGGAGAAGTAGGCGAATATGCAGGAGAAGTTGGAGAATAGGCAGGTGAAGTTGGAGAATAGGCAGGTGAAGTTGGTGAGTAAGCTGGAGATGTAGGTGAATAAGCTGGAGATGTTGGACTGTAACTTGGAGACGTTGGCCCATAGCTTGGAGAAGTAGGACCATAGCTTGGAGAAGTAGGACCATAACTTGGGGAAGTTGCACCATAAGCTGGGAACGGTGATGTAGGCTGGTATGCGCTCATAGAGCCACCATATTCGGTGAAACCTCCAGATCTGTCATCGTTTGAACCAGATGTAATCAATGGAGAGAATGCAATATTGTCAGCAGCCATAGGAATATCAATAATATCATCCTTGAAATTATCATCACCATAGACAGTCATGGAACCCTTGGTCTCCTTGGCTGTTAGCGCTGTTGCACTTCCAACGGAATGTTCTGTAGGAAGGTTAGACAACTTATCTTCATCTAGGAAGACATCAAACGAACCAGTACCAAATGGTGCCATTTGTCCCAAAATGATATTCTGAGAAACACCGTCACAAGTATCCAATTCTGCAGATGCTCCCGCATCGAACAAAATTTCAACAGTCTCTTCGAAAGAACATCTCATCAATGCACCAGTATCATTTCTGTTGAAACCATGTCTAGAAATAGCAATCAAATGCCCCTTATAAGTCATCAAATCAACCAATAAAGCCAAGTGTCTGTAATTAACATATGAACCATCAAATGCAATGACATTAAGAATTTCCTTGTATAAAGCACTTCTTGCTGCTTCGATACCAAAAACATACAAAACTTCCACAAAGGAGTTAGAGTACGTTCTGGTGGTATCGATACCATCAACGGTTATAACATCCGCCAAATTAATACCGTCCGTTTCCAATACCCATTCTTGTTTCTTAGCAAAATCTCCATCTTCATCGATGTACGTTTTGTCGTATTTCATCATAAAAACTCTCAAAATACCACTGACACCTCTTAAAGTGATGGATTCGAGCATTTGTGCCTCCAATGCTTTCAACAACCCATCTTCAGTCTCTTCCTCTTCCTCATCAAGTGCCTTCTCTTCCCTGACAATTCTACATCTTATGACAAGCTTGTCAGCGTTATCTTCAGACCAAATGACAAATAAGTCGTCACCGAAATTTTCCATAATTTTGGCCGCAACTTGTTGCATACTCAACTGTTTATCCAACATTTTGGCTCTATCTAACTCCAGTCTGAGAAGCCAAGGCGACTGTTTGTGCAAATTCTCTTCAACCTTTTCATCGGGAATTGCAAAATACGCATCAACAGTATCCATATCATCTTCAATGACAGTACTTCTTGGATCAGGATCGTAATAAATTTCAGTACAAGCGGTAACATTCTTTAACGAGGTATGTTCGATTGCGGATTGAATGTTCTTGGCCTTCTCTATATCTGTGGCCACTTCGTCTTGAAGATAAACTGTCAAAGCAGGAGTCTTGAAATTTTTGGCGACGTTTAAGATTTCTTTTAAACGTGGAACACCCAAAGTGACATTCTTAGAGGAAACACCGGCATAGTGGAACGTGTTCAAAGTCATTTGTGTTGCAGGCTCACCAATAGATTGTGCAGCAACAACACCGACCATCTCGCCAGGATTGACAAGAGATCTAGCGAACTGTTGCTCAACAGTACCAACAACCCATTCAAATGCATCCCTATTGAGTCTATATTCTTCCAAAACTCTTCTAGTAGCCAATTTCGAACGGATAAGACATTGAAACAAAAGAGTCGAGTTTTCTCTCGCTTCGGTTAAACAACCCCCATCACCTCTGATAACAGTAAAATTCTTGCACATTTTTTGAACCGTTTTGACAATTTCGGAGATTGTCAAATCACTTGCTTTGTAACGATCAACGTGGAAAATTTGTTGCGCATTTTGAACAATTCTTCTCACATTAACGGGTAGGGGCCAGTTATTATCACCGCTAGGGAAAACCACAGTTCTGAGGTATTCTCTGTCTTTCAAAAGCTGTTCATATTCTTCATCTAAAATCTTTTGTAACTTGATGTCACCCAAAATCTCTGTACCGTATTCAACCATGTCAGGACGAATGGACATCTTTTCATCCATCAAGTCTATCCGGTATTTTCTGTCAAATGCTGTATTGGAACCTGGAATGGTATCAACTGTCTGCTTTTCGACGGTGGTAGCATCTAAACCATCTTCACCGTAAATAAACTGGATGACATCGCCCAATGAATTTCTGGTGGTACCATCATAATGGACCATGATATCCTCTAAAGCTTTCAACAAACGTCTTTGAATATAACCAGTTTCTGCAGTCTTAACAGCAGTATCAATTAAACCTTCTCTACCTGCCATCGCATGGAAGAAAAACTCTTGAGGCGTTAGACCTCTCAAATAAGAATTTTCGACGAACCCCTTAGATTCAGCAGAGTAGTCGTCCGTAGTGAAATGAGGTAATGAACGATCTGCAAAACCAAAGTTGATACGTTTTCCTTCGACTATCTGCTGACCCACACAAGCGGACATTTGAGAGATGTTGATGTAAGAACCTTTAGAACCTGCCGTCACCATTTGCTTCACATTATTATCATCTTTCAATGAAGTTTCAGCCGATTTACCAGCAGAATCTCTTGCTTCGTTCAAAATCTTAGACACTTTTTGTTCGAAAGACTCTCTAAGAGTCATACCAGGTTCAGCCTCAAGCAGGTTTTTTTGTGCGTCTTTGATAACACTCTGGACTCTGTCTTTTGCTTCCTTAATGGTCTCAGTAATGGTCTTCATCGTTTCAGGATCGGCAATTGCATCACCAATACCGATAGAGAAACCATTGTGAAGTAACCAGTAATTGACGACCTTTTGAATATTACCAAAAAGTTTTGCACATACCGTAGGTCCTTTCTCCCGCATGGTCGTATGAATCAAACCTCCTGCAGATGAACCAACAGTAGCTTTGTTCACAACACCGAACATGATTTCACCATCTAGAATCAACATTCCAGAATCTTTTGGAGAAAGTAAGGAGCCGTCTAGACGTTGTAAAAAAATACCCTTTGGAATACAAAGAGACATTATTTGTTTACCTGTCCACAATGGTTTAGGTTTTAATATTGCAGGTTGAGGAATGACTCCGTCCCAATCTGGAATCCAGTAACATATACTCATTACTTGACTGTATTCTAAGAAGGAGTCTCTCAAAGTCATTTTTCTGACACCACATAATGTGTCTTGAACAATTCCCATGACAGGCTTGTTAGATTGTGGTGAGATAATTTGTAGAGGAACAGCACACAATTCAGACAATTCAGCTCTAGTTTCGTAGGATTGAGGGACATGCAAGTTCATTTCATCACCATCAAAATCTGCATTATAAGGTGAGGTAACAGACAAATTCATTCTGAATGTAGAGTAAGGCATCACCCTAACTCTATGACACATCATAGACATCTTATGTAAAGAAGGTTGACGATTGAATAAGACTGGGTCATTATCCATTAGATGACGTTCAACTTTCCACCCATACTGAAGCTGGATATCACCCGCTCTTTTGTTGAATCTCAAATCAATTCTATCCCCATTCTCCCTAATCACATACTTTGCACCAGGATGCTCGTTAGGACCATTTCTAACCATTTCAGTCAACTTTTGGATATTGTAAGGCGTTACAATTTCCGGATAAGTTAAAGTTTTGGCAATGGACCTTGGAACACCAACTTGATCAAGCTCCAAGTTTGGATCACCAGAAATAACAGTTCTAGCAGAAAAATCAACTCTCTTTCCCATTAAGTTACCCCGAAGACGACCTTCTTTACCCTTAAGACGTGCTCTAATGGATTTTATCGGTCTCCCACTCTTTTGTAACGCCTGTGGCTGACCAGCAATATCATTGTCCATATAAGTTGCAACATGGTACTGAAGCAATGCTTCAAACTCACTGATAACATGCTGAGGCGATCCATCCATCTCAAACTTCTGAACATTAATGTTAGCTTTCAAGATGTCGGCTAATTTGTAGGTCAAATCATCTTCTGATCTCTTAGAATCAGTAAACGCAACGGAAGGTCTAACAGGCGGAGGAGGGACAGGTAAGACAGTCAAGATCATCCACTCAGGTCTAGCCCATTCTTCATTGAAACCTAGTTTAATGCAATCTTCTGGAGATATGTGCCTGAAAACATTCAAAATATCTGATGCGTTGATTTGTCTTCTTTCTAAATTTTCTGTATCGTCATCAACGCTTGAACGCTTCCAAGTACCCCAGAGTTTCAATCCATCTTTTCTGATGGAAGGTTGCACACTGCCGCAACCGCCTCTTCTATACTGTGGCTCATCGTTGTCGTCATCCTCATCTAGGGGTGGATCAACATCACAAACCATTTTGGTCTTACATAACGTCCAGACAGCGTTGAATCTTTTCTTGGGATCTCTGATTTTGATTGCAGCAGCAAATTGTGAATTAGTCTGCTCGTCAAGTAAAATTTTACCACAATTCATACAAACGCATTCACATAATTTTTTGATCTTAGCTAAAAATCCAATGTGGAAAACTGGTCTAGCCAATTCTATGTGACCAAAATGGCCTGGACATTCTTGCATGTCTTCCGAACATGTCTGACATCTGAAATTTCTATCAATGGACCCTAACCTTGGATCGTTCAAACCTCCTTCTCTAGGTTTCATAGTGACTGGATCCATGATTTCCGGATACTCTATTTTGGCCACCGAGATAGCTCTTGATTCTTCGGGAGAAAACAAACCAAATTGAACCTGCAAATGAAAATGTAAAGAAAAGTTAGAAAAGTTAGTACATGAGTCTGACAGATTATTGGTTCAAAGAAAACTGGAACATACTTCTTGTACCGTCCGGAGGGGCGCACTCGAATATGGAAATCTACTCATTCTGTTAATCTGATAAATTTAGATGCTGTGAGTTTATATGCAACAATTTGCTTTGTAGTGTTCTTTCAAAAAGTCTAGTTTTCAAAGAATATAGAATTTTTTTTTAATTTTTGTAGTTTTGAACCAATCTATATGCGAGATTGAATTGAAAATAATATAATACAGTGAGATGAAACAAATGGAAATAAGATAGAATGTAATATAGATACGAAATGTAGCAATTGAAAAAATTATTCTATGGTGTATTTTTGTTAGAACGACCTAAAATAACTAGTTGGAGTAACTTGCAATAGAAAAGACTGTATTGAGATATAGTTTTTATTTTCAAGTTTGTGTGACTAGGTGGTCAAAGGAAAATGATGGTATATAATGAAGTTGCAACAATCAAATAAATGAGTGCAATCAATCTTTTTTATCTAATCTTTATCCTAATGTAACAGTGATTTTTTTAATTCTAAACGGCTGATGATGAATGTTATATAACTGATTATCCAAAGCCAGTAGTGATAGATGAAATCAATGAGTATTATAATTCAATGTGGTAACAAGCTTTGTCAGTATACCAGAAATTAAAATCCTCAAAGTTGACAATTGGGATATACGAGGGTGGAATAGATTGTGCGACTGAGTTCACAATAGTACCCCTTGAACCTAATGAAACAGTGGATGTGTCAAATAAACCTCAAAGGAGTGTATGACAGTTCACAGATGGCAATCAAGAATGCTGGCTTCTCAAAACAGAATCAGAGCGTACGAGAGACATGTGTACATGTTGTTGCTTTAATTCCGCTGCTGAAAAGTGGCAACTCGCCTTCATGAAAAAAGGACGGGGAAAATGAAAAATGAGCTCTGGAAACATGTTCCGACGCTAAATTAATGACACAATAAAATATTGGCAGCGTCGATAGTCGCAACAGCTAGATTTATTCTGCCACTGTGGCCCTACCAGTATGAGATCTAGTGTCGATAGTAAGCTTGCTAGACAAGGCTTCAGCGGTAAAGTCCAGTAAAACAGGTTACTATATGATCTATAAATAGGTGAGTACACTACGCCTTGGTTATCCGGATTGGCGGAATAAGTGAGATTGGTCAAGAGAAAAACTTACTGTAGGCTGCTTTTTCCTTAGCTTTTCTATTCTTCAGCAAAATCTTGGCATCGTTAAGGGCTTTTGTGATGGCGGCATCATTTGGCTGCAGCTTGTGTGCCTGCTCGTAGTCTGCAATTGCACCTTCTTCATCATGCGCGAGACTACGCCCATTGCCTCTTCTGAAATAAGCTTTAGCTTTAGATTTGGTATCTAATTGTTCACAATCCAATGCTTCGGTGGAATATTTGATGGCATTTTGGAAATTTTTCAATTTGAGAGCCATTAACGCTGCATTCAAGTTGCACGAGATTTGTAACTTCCAATACGTGGCGACATCTTCATCGGTCAAGTCGTAAGGTTGGTAGTCAGCCAGGTAGCTTTGAGCCTTTAAATACTTCTTTAATGCAACTTTATAATTTTCCTTTTGATAACATTCGGTTCCAATATTCTTGATGGCTTCAGCTGCAGTGAAAACCGTTTCTGGCTTATTTATATCTACAGTTGGTTCGTCAGCCATGACATCCTCATATGTATCTCCTGAACCATCAGGCAAAACCAATGGGTCACCTTCCTTTAATTCACCACAATTTGAAATTTTACATTCCTTCAATGGCCGATCCGATTCAGCGGTTTCCGTTCTCTCGATCTGTCTGACAATAGATTTCCCAGCCACAACCTTACCGAAGACAACATGCTTTCCATCCAGGTGAGGAGTTTTCACAGTAGTGATGAAAAATTGTGAACCATTGGTGTTTGGTCCTGCATTCGCCATAGATAGAAGGAATGGTTGATCATGCTTCAATTGAAACGATTCATCATCGAACTTCTCACCATAAATTGACTTACCGCCCGTACCATCTCTATTTTCGAAATCGCCACCTTGTATCATGAAATCTTTGATAACTCGGTGAAAAATGCTGTCTTTATAACCAAAACCTTTTTCTCCAGTACAGAGTTCTCTGAAATTCTCCGCTGTTTTAGGTGTGATATCATTGAATAATTCGATTGCAATTCTTCCAGCTGGCTCATCTCCAATGGAAATGTCGAAAAAGACCTTCGGCCGGACAGACTGAGGTTCTTCTGCAGTGGACATTATAATTCAAAACTTTGTTCCGATGGTTCTTGGCTTACTGCAATAGAGAGGGTCATGACTCTTCAGGAAACTGAGCGAAAAACAATCAGAAGAGTTGGACTTACACGTTTCTTATATATCGCATATATGCGCAGATGTTGAAAAAGTACAATTCGCTGGGTGAGAATTTTCTAGAATTGAGACTGCATCAACATGTTTTCAAACTCCTCAACACACTTAGAGCTGGCACTTCTGTTGTCAACTGTCAACGACACAGAATACATAAAGTCAGTACTTCACATACCCTATTTTCGTCAAAATAGTATAAACTAATATGGTCGCTGTTCCTGAATTGAAGCAGTATCTCAATAATCAAATTAGAGTTGAACTCAATGGCAACAGAGTAATACAAGGAAAGCTGGCGGGTTTTGATTTCTTTCTAAATCTAACAATGGCAGATTGTGTGGAAGTAAGGGGACCGAAATCCAATCCTGAATATATAAATTTAGGCCAAAGTGTCATAAGAGGAAACTCCATCATTAACATAGAGCTTATATAGCACCCCGTTTGAACTGATCAAAAGTTTAATTTATATCAGATAAAAATGTATAATTCTTTTTCTACCGCAAAAAAGTAATAAAACTGACAATTACCATTACATTCATTAAATACCATATATATCAAACATTGTTACAATTGTGAGAAAATGTCATCAATGAAACTTGCGCTACTTTTATCTCCACTCTCAGCTTTTCCTTTTTTAAATGGTATACTAGGTTTGGCAGATCTCGAATCCAATACTTTATCCATCTTTATTCTAGCGTTCATAACACAATTCACCTTATTTAGAACTTTCATCATGGTGGTTTTAAACTCTCCCCAATCAGCGTAGTTCGAATGTAAACTTCTTTGCTCTTTCTCAACGAACATGTTCAAATCCCAAAGGTGTTTTGTAAAATGCCTCCAATTACCCTCTTGAAGTCTTACAGTCTTGGCTTGAGATTGTTTGAATTTAATAAGTTCGTAGATAAAATCTGCAGTCATTCTATTCTTTTCTCTTTTGGCAAGCGCATTTTTTGAGCTGGAGTTTACACTCTTGTTGTCTCTATTCAAGAAGGCCTCAATTTCGTCCACAGTCGTCTTGATGGGAGGATCGATGGTAAATTGCTTTCTTGTTTTTCGTTTTTTCACACAACTGGTCAGAATCATTGAACCATCGTCACCTTTTCGATATTCGTTTACTACTGGTCCTGCGTAACCGTAGTTGAAAAATCCTATCAATCCTCCATCTTCGTAATTATCTTCATAAGATGACATGACCATAGGATCGATCGCACTCAACTCCACAGTTTCATCGTTAGGACGTTTAGTACCTTCGCCTAACAAAGGTTCAGCCATTTCATCTCCGGAAACTCTGCTGCTATCACTGTACTTCGTAAGACGATGAGTTTCATCTTCAGTTTCAGCACGACTTCCTATGGTATCATCGCTAATGTTGTAGTTGTAGTCGTTGATGATTGAACCCTTCTCATCGGCAACACCCTGATTGATTCTAGTCTCCGTGTTTTCTTTCAAGTCATCAATATCACCTCCATAAGAAAGACTCTCATTTTCATAGTCATTATATTCGTGATTATCGCTTGCCTGTTTCGACCTAGGATTATTGAATAAGAAGCTGTCCGCACTATTTGCATTCTTAAAACCGAATTCATGGCTGCTTGTTGCCGATTCCATAACCTTCTGTCTTGAAAAATTTCTATGTTTATCAGGATGATAAAAGTGAGGAGAAAACTCGTCCGAGTCGTGACGTGATCTTTTGTTACGCTCGTGAGGCTGTTTGACTTGGATAGAACGTCCTGTGGCATCAGATCGCACAACAAGATTGGATGATTTTGCTGGATTTTCTCCTTCATTTTTCATAACAGGATCTTCTTCTCCGTAGTTGATTGAGTTTGAACTAGCGTTGTTGTTATATGACTCATTTTCGACGAATTGGGCCCTGAGATGTTTCATTTGTGCAGCAAATTCAACCTCTTGGGCGGTATCGAAATCATTAATCAACGGATCAATAACATCCATGGAACTTGCTATGGTCCATTTCGGTATGATATTTCTCAGTTGGTTGATTGTGGGAGCAACTCTTGGGTTTTTGTGATCGATAATAGCTATTTCCTGGGCCAAGTCTAATCCATCTTCAAATTGGCCAAGCGGAATACTCCCGACATTGAATGGATTTGTCATAACCCGAGAAATGGATAAGTCTGTCTCCATAAGAGTGTACATCAGCCATAAGAATTTTCTGACTTTATCTGAGGGCTTGAACTTGGGCCTTAGCCAAATATCATTCATAAGAGATCCAGTACTGGCCATACTAGGCGCAACTGATTCGTCGTAATCGAAAGGAAAGAAAGATTGACCGATATCATATTCATGAGCACATATGAGAAAAACTGTCGATACGACGTTCAAATGGTGATCATCCTTCGAAACCTCACCTATAAAATCCTTATAGGATTTTGGAATTTTGCCACTCAGGTCGTTAACCGACTTGAGAATAGACTTTATCCTTGGGGTATCCTGGAGTTGCTTTACAGTGGACATTGTATAACCACTTCCGTTTCTCACTGATTGATTTAGAGATGCCATGACAGAAGCGCTCAGATACGTCCTGTTGTCACTGCTATCTGCGTTTGATGCAGCAGCAGCAGCAGCAGCAGCAGCAGCTTCATTGTGCTTTGCACTTTTTTGCTCTTCGTCGACAACTTCATGTATCTGATAATAATTCTCAATTATGTTGAAATGGTTACCAACTTGCAGAGAGGGAATTGAATGGTACGTTCTAAACTGTGATTTCATCTCGTAGTCGAAGTTGACCGTGGTGTTCAATCTACCTATATTGACCAATAGACATATCACGGCAAAGTTCAGCGCATAGTTTATGTCAAGCATCAACCTTGCCTTCAATATCTTTGAAATCTTTGACGACTTGAGTAGCGTAATAAGGTATAGCTCGAAAAAGGTTAGCATCTCACCTCTGCTAGTATGTAAAGTACCACTTTCATCTTTGTAATATCTGAAGTGATCGGGCCAATCAAAACCGTGGATCGTGTTGAAGTAAGGATTCTTGAAAACTCGATCATGGTTAAAAAGTAATCGCATGAGAAACTCAAACTGAACTTCGTTTCTCCAATATGGCTCACCGTCATTTTTCTTCAAATGCCTAGAACGAGCATTAATCAGTAGAGTTTGATACCCTCTTACGTTTTCCGAGTAAATGGATCCGGCTGCCTTATTGCTAGTACCGGAGCTGCTTGATTTTGGGTGCGAGTCAATCGAATTTGATGTTACCGACGTAGATGGCAAATTCCCGGCTTTCGATAAATTGCCTTGATTGTTATTGTGGCTGTAATCGGGTGAAAGTTTTCTAGATGAAGCTTTTGAGATAGGCTTACGAGCGGGAATACTGTTCTGACTGATCAACAGTTCTGTCACCGATGTTGGACGATAAAAATCGCCCGCAGGGTCGTCCTCCTCTTGTTTTAGCTCGCTATGTGAGTTGGCGCCGGCAGTATCATTCACTTTATCGGTTCGATCATCCGTGCTGTTGGAAGGATTGAGTAAGGAAGACAGCGATGACATTTCTCAGATATTGAGTCAATCTCTGCTGCTGTGTTGACGAATTTTTTCTTTCTTGTTTCCAGATAACAGACCACAAGCTAGCCACTGACCACCCCTAAATCACACTCGTCTTGACGCATCGGGAACACCGTCCTTCTGGAGGGTCTCCCCCGTGTCTTCGTCGCAAAGGAGGCGAACTGGAAAAAACACCCGCCACGACGATCGACCAGTGCTAACGTAATCCAGTTGCTGGAATTCCTTCTTTTTCTGCATTATCGCATTTCCTCCGAATTTATTTATTGCACGCCACGTGGGAGTGTTGCATCGTATACATCAAGAATTAGCAGGCCCTCCGATGCTGGAGATGATGATTCTGGTGATTGCAACGACAGGAAGATATATAGCATTGCTACCTTCCCTTAAAAATAACTCGCCTAGCATTTTCCTTGTGCAAGTTCACAATACAGTCGACTTGAATTTGAGATAAGCCAAAAGGAGAGCTAGTAGCGGGCAGTAAAGACAGCACCATCGTTACAAATGCTTTTCGGAGTAAAACTACAGAACGAAATCTACACCCCATGGGCGAAACACTACATTGATTATGACCAATTGAAAAGATTGTTGAAGGAGAATGTGGTGAACCAGCTGGATCCTAGTTCTGGATGGTCCGAGAAGGATGAAGCACTGTTTGCTGAAACTTTGGATAGGGAGTTAGAGAAAGTCTACTCTTTCCAGGTTTCAACCTACAAACAGTTGGACTCTGAAATTTCCAAACTCGAGTTGAAGTCGGAAAGATATTTGGAATTGCTGGAACAAAACCAAAAAGATACCTCTTTTGATGCTATTGCTTTCCAGAAGAAATTAGAAGAATTGCTATCTCTGGCCAACGAATTGGATCATTTTGCCAGATTGAACTTCACCGGTTTTATCAAAATAGTAAAAAAGCACGACCGGTTGCACAAAGGTTATTCTGTCAAAGCTCTTTTGAATGTCCGGATGAAGGACTTACCGTTAAACAACATTTCCGAAGACACTTCCCCTTACTTGTTCCGTATTTCAACACTTTACTCGTTTATCAGAGACCAATTGAACTCGTCTTCTCTTGCTTCTTCATTGTCGAACTCATTGAAGAATTCCTTCAACAAACTTTCAAACTCTGGCAAATTGTCTTCTACGCCAAACACCTCTTTCAACACAGGAATAAACGACTCTCATTTCAAGGTATTGAAATTCTGGATTCACCCTGACAATTTGATGGAAATTAAAACTACCATTTTGAGACACTTGCCAGTTTTGATATACAACAACAATGCTAACAACGACGACGATGATGACGACGACGATGATGCTGGTTTGGCAGACTCCACCATAACGTCATTGTATTTTGATAACAGAAACTTTGAATTATACAACAATAAGTTATTGAAGCAGCTGAATAAGACTCCGTCTCTGAGAATCAGATGGAATGGTAAATTGAAGAATAATCTTGACTTGATTGTTGAAAAGAAGACATTTGATTACGATACTGGGGAATCTAACGATGTTAAACTTTCCTTAAAGGAGAAATATATGAACGATTTCATTTTTCCATCCCAAAAAGTTGGAGATGATCAACTTCAAATTGAAAACAACGACATAGATGATTTAGACGATGATGAAGTAATAGACTACCGGAACAGTTTAACTAAAAAGAAGAAAGCGTCAAAGAAATTAACACTTGACAAATTTATCAAAAGATTAAAGAAAAAGGGATTCAGCGGCCCGATTATTGATTCATACGCCAACAGTTTCAAAAGTTTGCAAGAATTCATACTTTCCAATCATTTACAACCAGTTCTTAGAACAATTTATACAAGAACTGCTTTCCAGATGCCTGGTGATGACAGAGTGAGAATTACGATTGATTCAGATATACTATTTATAAGAGAGGACTCCTTTGATCAACAGAGACCAATCAGAAACCCAAATGAATGGCATAGGAAAGATATAGACTCTTCGATTGAGAACCCATACTCTTTATTAAGAAAGGGTGAGTATTCAAAATTCCCATATTCGGTTATGGAAATCAAAATTGCATCATCAATTGTGAATAATCCGCAATCTAGAACTTTGAATTGGGTTAACGAGTTGACTAGTTCTCACTTGGTCAAGGAGGTTCCAAACTTTTCAAAGTTTATTCAAGGTATTTCTGCTTTCTTTTTGGAAGATGACAATTTGGATATCTTACCATTTTGGTTACCTGAATTGGAATGGGATATCAGAAAAAATCCAGAACAAGCTTATATGGATTCCAAGAACAAAAGGCTCAAAGAATTACAACAGGCTGAGGTGTTGAAGAATTTGAAGAAAAAGATTGGTAGCGCTGTTCAAACTTCAACCGATTCGGCCAATACACACTTGGATCAAATTGTGGAAAACGAAGAGGGCGATGATCTTGATGCAGAATCATCCGATGACGAAAATTCCTTACCTCCACCATCACAAATCGAACCTACCCCACCAACTTCTGCATACTCCGACAACCCTGAGCGACTACCATTGAGTCCTCACAAAAGAAAGAGAAACAATCTTACGGATGTTTTGATGCCTATGTTCTCTTCTTCCAAACTCGAAGGTTACGAGTCTGAGGATGAAGAAATCGAGCTCCCTCCAGGAGTTGTCAAACCAACACAATTGATTCGTCAATCTGGGCCCGTGAGAGTTGAAGCGAAGGTTTGGCTTGCAAACGAGCGTACGTTTGTTCGTTGGTTACATGTTACTACTTTGCTTTCTGCTTTGACGTTTACCATATACTCCACTGTTAAGTCTTCGAATTTTCCACAACTTGCCACAGATTTGGCTTACATTTATTTCGCATTAACCCTTTTCAGCGGTGTTTGGGCTTATGCTATTTATACAAGGAGGTTAGAGTTGATCAAGATGCGCAGTGGTAGACATTTGGACGGCATGTTTGGGCCTTTGGTACTCGCTGCTGTTCTTGTACTCACGTTAGCTATAGAATTCTTTGCTGGAGTACAGAAGTGGAAATCGAAAGCTGAAGTCTCTAACCTTGCAATCTTTGTTGCTGAAAGTGTGGTACAATCTCCAAAGACTCAAGACTTACATCCACTTACTCGCTGGATATTGACAAAAATATTCTCAATCGGATCCTACTGACTCAAAGTTGGCTTTACTTGATCCCTTATAAATAATCTAGTTGTTCTCGTAAAGATACTAATATTACATATTTACCCCTTTTAATATTATACAATACTCAAAGCTTTCCATTACTACCTTTTAAGAGATGTTTCTTAATATGTTTAATCCTTTCTTCTGCGTGTAACTTTTGGTTATACTCATTCACAATAGAGCTTGCATTTAAACCAACAGATATAGCAGATATTCCAGAAACCGCTAAGTCCCTAGACGTACTAGATACGACTGAAGCATTGGAAAATCTTGATAATTTAGAACCACTGGAAATTCTCCTTTTTGTTTCAGTGTGGTTTAAAGATACGCTGGAAATTGGAGGAACATCATCACTATTATGAAGGAGTATATAGTCCTCAGAGGTGATGCTTTTGTCACCAATTTTAGATGTTTGATGATCTTCGGTTTCATTACTCAAAACTGAGTGTTCATTGGGAAAAAATTCCATACTGGTTTCGTCTACCTCACTGCTTTCGTTATTTATATTATCCCTATATCCCTCAACACAAGTCAACCAAATTTTACATGCAACGAGTAAGTTAAACTCTTCAACTTTTACTATTCCTTCAGCTTCATACAACTGCTCTAAATCTTTGCGTAATAACAATAAAGCATATGTGAATTTGACAGCCAGGGTCGCATTTCGACAAATGAATAATGGATATATAGTAGCCGACTTTGTAATAGAAGGGTCATTCAGGGCTTTTGAAAAATTTGAGTTCAGAGATACATCGAAATTGGAAATAGGATCACGAATGTAGCTGCTTGAACCTAACTCTCTGATTGGATAACGAAGAGGAACATTGAAAATATCAGCTACAGTCAGCACAATCAAGGCGATATAACCTACTAATGAATTTAGGCGTTCAGAATGAGGTCGGGAAATCTGAGATAATCTTTGGATAATAGTAGATGATATGATCGATATTGGGATTATTGTACTATGCTCCAATTTTTCCACACTTTTCGGATGGGGAATAAGGGAAGATGGAAAACAGGTTTGAAACAATGAAAACTCGTGTTTATGAGGTATTGGCGTCATTGGAAAGATGAATTGAATGATGGAGGCAATTCTTGCTTTTTCAATGTTGATTTGTGAGTTGAGCTTGAAATTTTCCCCCTGTATTATAGAGGCTTCTATCGCAAGGCCGACACTAGTTTCCGAAGATTTTACTTCTGGTGGATATTTGAGCTGTAGAACTCGTGACTTTAATTTCTCTCTGCGCTTCACTAAAGATTCAAGTCTCTTCTTCAACTGAAAATTATGGGAAATATGCTTTTGAATGACTTCTTGCAAATGTTCTTTCGAAGTCTCCAAAGTATTCTGATTATCCAAGATATTGTGTGTGCTGTCAAGTTTTTTTAACTCATCGGATATTCGGTCATCTAGAGCTACTTTAGTATATAGTAGATCATGTATGCATCTGCTATAGTTGTTCATCGTCATTATTTGATCGTAAGTACAAGATGTAGGTTTGAAATGAAAATCTTCAAACTTTTCTATAGTTTTCTTTAGTTGGACCATTCTCAAACTTTTTATCGTGTCTGCGGAGATTAACTCATTTGGAAGAGTGTAATAACAGTCATCAACAGCCTTCAGAAAAAGAATATTTTTCAGGTGTTTTAATTTTGATTCTATGAGATCTAAGTCATCGCCCAGGTTTATAAGTAGCGATAGCTTTATATGATACTGTCGTAAAAGTTTCCAGTTCCCCACATCACCTTTTACAAAGACGTTGATTGTAGCCGATTTAGCAAATACGTGTATCTCTAACTCATCTGCTAATTCAACGTGCGAAGGGAATATTCGACTAATAAAGTAAGGATTGTCTATGTTCAAAAAATTGTTGATTGTGTAGAAGCAATCAAAAAAGGTGTTTCCATTAATTTTCTGAAATTCTATTTGCCTTCGTAATTCCATTGGCTGGGAAAGTGTAGTATTTCTCGTTGGCCTTTGATCACTCAAACAACTATCGTCTTTGGCTGAAACCTGCCTTTGAATTTTGATACTTCTTGAATTATCAGCCTCAAAAGTTTTATTTAGATCATACGAAGAATTGCCCTTACGTAGATACTTTTCGGTTATCTCCTGCAAACTTTGACCAGTTGAGTTCCCTGGTTTATCGTCAATATTTTGCATTTCTTTATCTTTGTGATCGTATTTATTATCAGATTTATTGGCTTTTTTCTTGGCTAGATTTGTCTCACCTGCATCAAAGTTATCAATTTGTGATTGACGAGTGTTTCCAGATGAAACTGTAATTCTTTTGATAAGGATTGACCTTATGTGCCTAATTTCTATGAGATTTGGAGGGATTGAAGCTCTATTTTGTATGGAATAATGCTGGCTTGACTTGAATGCATCGCAATCGGTTGATTTCATCCCTCCTCCCTGTAGGTACGGGACAGAAGTCATTTGATCAGGGTCTAACTAATTACAATTTGGTTCAAAGAATCTTTGCAATTCAATGTAGCTCTATATCTTGTTAATGAGCGCTTCCTGGTTATTGCATCATGCCTTTTATGTGCCGTGCTTCTGAATATTTTATCTTCAACACTTCTCGCTTATTATTGATTTGCGCCAAATCATACTCTCAAAATAGATGAAATAATGGAGTATTTACGAGCTCATTGCCATTCTCGCACTGAGCATCATTAACTAACCTACTGCTGTCGAATACTACTTCGAATTTTACGGAAAGATTCATCAATGCTAAGATATTGAATGACGTTTATAGTATCTCTTGCTCACTTTTGTGAAGTTCATGGACCTTCCATGATAATGTGTACTCAAACTGTGGAAAATCCTGAGAAACTTGCCAACTTTTATTCACCACAACTCTCTGAATCTCAGTTTTGCCAGTCTTGCATGCTAAAAATACCATACGTGGAGGAAGCTGACGAGGGCAATGATTTACCTGCTACTAAAGCTACCGACACCGAGACAAGCACAATTTCAAACACAAGTTCAGGAGGCAGCATGCAAAATGGTAATGGAAACTCCTCAAAAACTACCCTCACACTAGAAGATCAAATATCAAGTCTTCTAAGTCCTTCATTACACTCTTCAAAACAACGTAAACGCCCCATGACTCTCAAGTCCAAATCCAAACGAAATCCTGACATGAATTTCGTTTCCACCCAATTTCCAACATACACTGAGCGATATTCTTCTTTGAGACAAACAATAGTAAGGGTTTTCACTGCTGAAACTAATGCTGATTTGAGTAAACCCATAATGTTCGGAAATTCAAAACACGGGTACTCAATTGCTTTGTCCTTTTCTTTGCTCGATAAAACAGCCAGAGGATCCGAACGCAAGTACTCCATAATCGTTACCTCCAATTGGGAGAAAGACATTATTAACAACTATACATTTATCCTAACAAATCTTAATCAAGTGGTCGGAAATATAGTCAAAAGTGCAAAGATGGTACAGAAGCAACTAAATCTTACAACAGATGATTTACATAACAACGACACATATTTGCGGAGATCAGCAGGTTTGCCAAAAGCTAAAAGCATGGTCGAAATACTTAAAGATGAGAACTTTTTCCTGAAAATTCATATGTGGGCAGCATTCATGTTAGACGCATTGGCAAATGAAGTCGAAAAGACTGAGACGTAACCATTTTCAAGTTTCAGGCTAAACTTTTACAGTGATTAAAAAGTAGGAAGCATCTGTTTTATCTATGTAATTTATTACAGCAAATCATTTAGACAGTGGCTATGCTATTTCTGCATACTCTCTCAAATCCAAGGTGAGTATTTTCGACGAGTTAACGTCTTGGTCTCTATATATTCCTACCAAAGAATCACTTTTTTCAAAAAAATTGTTTTTCAAACTGATGACAATGAACTGGAAGTTTGGCCCACGGTGTTTGGATATGTAATTAGCAATTTTGTTAACATTTGAGTTGTCCAATGCTGCATCGACCTCATCTAACACAAAGAAAGGTGAAGGATGAAAGGAGTGGACTGCAAATAGCAATGCTAATGCACCTATTGTCTTCTCCCCACCACTCAAATTTTCCATATCTCTAAAACGTTTTAGTGGAGGCATGATGTGATACTTTATTCCGAAAGAATAAGGCTCGTCTTCATCTTCAAGAGTTAAATATGCAGAACCTCCCAAAGGAGAAGCTCTGGACTTGGTAAGCTCCTTGTATACATCATCAATAGTGTCAGAAACATGGTCAAACGCTCTCATAAACTTTTCATGTCGATCTTCTCTTATTTTCTCGAACTTGCCAACTATCTCCTTCTCAGTATTCCGAGCTTCAATAAATTCGGCATCAACTTCTTTGTATCTTTCTTGTGTCGACTCTAGGTGTTCACGGGCACGAATGTCCGGGTGCATGCCACGCACTTCTTCCTGTAACTTCTCGATTTGTAACTTGAATTTTGCTTCAATAGCTTCAGGGGAGTAGTCAATCTTCTCTTCATCGCTCACATCATCTTCGTTTTCCCCGTCTATGAACACACGATATCCATCATCAAGGTGTGTGTAATCAATCTCAATTGTGGATAGTATGCTATCCAGCTCTTGACTGACTTCTGCTTGATCTCTTCCTTCGTCTTCTATCAATATATCATCTAAGTTACCAGATATCAGAGGGAGTTTTACATTTTCAAGTTTGGCATTAACTAATTGTGATCTCTTTTCTAGTTTAACAGAATCTAATTCTTCTTCTATGGTAAGCAACTCTTTCTTCGTTTGTTTTAAATCGCCTTTGAGTGAAATAATTTCCGATTCCATATTGCTTGCTTTATTTAGTAACACTTTTGCCTTCTGTTTCAATCTTGTGTAGTCTTCTTTGGTGACTTCTAGGTCACTTTTGATCTCATCTATTTTTACCTGAACTTCTTCACGCTCTTTTGATAGTACAACCCAGCTTTGATAAAAGTTGTTCTTGTCATCCTGTAGTTTTGAGAGATGTTTTTCGTAGTCATCTAGCCTTTCCTGCTCAAACTCAAGTTTTGTTTCTAATCTTTGAATTTCTTTGACGTATCTTGAATTTTCCTTGGCTTCCTGAACAATTTTTGCACTATAATTTGTTTCATAATCTTCAATTCCATCAAACTTATAGGTGTCACAGAAGTCATCATAAATGTCATGCTGAATTTGTTGATATGCCGTTTGCTCTAGCTCGATACGTTTTTCAATTATAGAAATACCTTTCTCTAGATCATGCAGCTTACTTTCACTTTGCTCAAATAACTCTGTTTCATGTTTCAACTCAACACTAACATCGCGTAAACTCCTTTGGCAATTCTCCAAACTTCTTTGATACTCAGGCATCCTTGCATTCAATCTTTCAATTTCTTCTGATATGACACGGTCCTTTATCTCATCAGGTAATTTGGAGTGAATCTCAGAAATTTTAAACTTAAGCTCTTCCTTTCGTTCGGTCAACAAGCTAACTTCAGACTTGTCCCATTTAGTGTTGAAGTTATCAACCCCTCCACCTGTCATCAACCCGCTTTTGTGAATCAGGGCACCATCTAATGTGACTAACTTGACATTCGTACCTCTGCTCCAACGCAAAGAGGTAGCAATTTCAATTGTATCACAGACTAATGAATTACCACAAACGTACTGTACAGCCCTTTCAAACTCGGCAGGGTATGTGATTGTATCAATGACAGGGCGTGCATTTTCTGATAAATTTCGCAAATTAGAATCCAACGGTTGGATTTTCACTGTATCTAATGGAATAAAAGAAGCAACGCCTAATCTCTGCTCTTTCATGTATTCTATACATTCCGTTGCAGCAGATATAGTGTCGACGATAATTGCATCAAAGTTTTTTCCAAGAATAGCAGCCAAGGCAATACTATATTTTTTTTGTTTGGGTTTACAAATGTCATTTAGCAATCCTCTCACGTTGGGAAATAGTCTTTTTAATGTAGCACAAGTTTCTCTTAATTTCCTTTCTTTGGCATTCTCTCTTTGAACAGCATTTATTTCATTGAGCCTTAACAACACATTTTTGAGTTCTTTGTTGAGCTCCTGCTCTTTCTCTTTGACTGATTGACGGAGAGAGTCTAGTGAATTTAGTTCTCTTTCATAATTTTTGACTGACGTAATATTCAATTTGATTTGTGAATGAATTTGTTTCTCTTTTGTCTCAAATGTGCTTTTCTTAGACTCCAAGTCATATATTCTTGCCTTAATGATGTTTTGAGATAACCCTAGTGCATCAACTTCAGTTGTTAGAGAAACTTTCTCTTCATTCAATTCCTCTAGTTTCAATTCTAAAGTACCAGCCTTCGACAAAAACTCATCTCTTAGTTTATTATACTCTGTTAACATTTCGACGTTTGAGGTGAACGAGGCAATATTGGGGTCGGAATGATCTTTCGACACTTTTTCCTGTTCCTGTTCTTTCTCGTATTTGAAGTTCTCGTATGCAGTCTTAATTGAAGATAGTATTCCTCTGGCATCATCCACCACCATTTGTTGTTCAGTTTTCTCGATTTCAATTTGCTTAATACGTTTCTCATAATCCTTAACTTTCTCATTCAACTGCAATGTTTCTGACTCTAAGGGTATCAACGAAGTTTTGATGGATTTCAACGCAGATTCATCATTTTCTATCTTTGATTCATATTCCTTTATAGTCATATGCTCATCTGACTGGGTGCGTATGAAATCCTTGTATTCCTCCTGCTTGGCCTCGATTTCAGTGGATATTTTATCAATCCCCTCGTTTTTCTCTTCAAGGCTAAGTAGTAATTTATTATTGAGACGATCAAGGTACTCTAATTTGGAGACGTATTGCATTATGATTAAGTGATCTAATTTTCTAGTTTTCTTTTCGTATTGATCAGCCTCGTAGCATTTAGCCTTCAAATTCTTGATCTCGTCTTTCAAATTTCTCTTCTGAGAGTTTTTCAGCGCAGTTATGTCGTGTGCCTTTTCCTTTTCCTCTTTCAACTCATCAAATTCCTTTTTGAAATTGATTGAACCACTGATACTTTCGATCATCTTGGTCAAATCTTGAGGAGATTGGGATGCAACTTTTTCAACATCACCTTGGAAAACTAAAAAGTTCTTTGCTTTGATAAGAATGTTTTCTTCTTCCAACAGTTTGAGATACTGACTAACTGAGACTTGAACTCCATTTACAATGAATGTGCTGGTACCGTTAGGATTAATTTGACGCTTCAAATTCAATATTTCTCTGTTATCTTTCTCATAAATAGCAACAACATAGGCCGAGTCAGGGTCTGAGGATTTACCTGTAGTTTGCGGATTTGACTCTACATCTAAATTCATATCCACATCTCTGTTATCAGCACCAATTTTAGCCTCCTCATCTTCCTCTCGTGTTTCTTGTTGCTGTTGCTGTTGTGGGTTTTCTGAAATCTCGTCGTTAATTTGCCCACGGTATATTAAAGAGCTGATATTTTTCGAACGCAACTGGCTAGATCTAACACCCAACACAAAAGAAATTGCGTCCATCATGTTTGATTTTCCTGATCCATTAGGACCAATGATGGAGGTGAAGTAGGATGTACCGAATCCCACCAGCGTTTTCCCCCGATAAGACTTGAAGTTGTAAAGTTCTAACCCGACTAATCTTCCCATGGCAATTTAATTATGAATGCTTTGTTCTTGTTTGTTTAATTGGTAGGAACCTGGCAAGGATTAGGAGGGAACTTGGAGAGAAGGTGGAGGTGATGTAGTGATAACACCAAAACACGCCAAAAAAGCTCAGCTCTATCTCAAAGTCTAAGTTTCGGGACGCGTCTTGCTTTCTCCCGCTTCAACATGCTTTGAAGCCCCTCGGCTTTTCTTTACATAATGGGATATCCGTTAGGTTTCTACAAAGGGTGGTTGAAATTGGTAAATCCCCTACTTCTAGAGGTACAACACACCATACCTTGTCCATCTATATGATAACTGCACTTTGTGGCTGATCACCAACTCTCTACAGGATTACACTAATCTTTTGGCATATGAGCTTCCTCTATATCACGTGATATCACGTTTTCTTTCGCCGAGACGAGGAACATATGATTTTTTTGCCCTTGTTCCAGACCATATCTGGACTTGCTGAACCGATAGAATGATGATGATAGTGATATACCCAAGTTCGTCGCAATAGAAACGGATAAGGAAAAGTAAACAAGTTACTAATTATATACCAGAAAAAAATGGTATGTACTTCACTTCCGAGCTAATCCACATTCATAACAAGGATTACTAACCAGACCCCCTTCAATTTACTACTACCTCTTTCACAGGTCGCAATTTCATCATATATACTTGGAACTGTCACAATAGTTGGCGCATTCATGGGATACATTAAAAAAGGATCAATTCCTTCTCTTTTAGCGGGAGGACTTGTTTCTGTAATTTATTTTGTTGGTGGTGCATTAGCATCCAAGGGAAGAAGATCCGGTTTGATCATATCATTGGCCGCCTCTGTGATTTTACTAATTGCAGGTCTTGCAAGGGCCATTGTCACCAAGTTTGAGAAAACCGTTCCGCTGGTTCTTACTGGCCTCGGGTTAATCTCCACAGCTTATTATGGCTATTTTCTTGTATAATACTTTCTTTTCAGAGCACTTTTTTCACCTTTTAGCACAGTATAAAGTTTTCAATTATATTTTATTTTATATTAATCATAATCTTATTATCAATTATAAAGGATATTATTAAATATAAACAGATTCATGGGTAAAATGTGATGAGGGATAAGAGGAAAAACACAAAGAAAGACAAATCATTAAATTTTAAAGCTGATCAAACCGCTTAATCAACTTCTTCAACAGAAGGTCCAGATGGCTCTGGAGCTGCACCACCTGCACCAGGGAATCCACCTGGAGCACCACCTGGAGCACCGCCAGGAGCAGCACCACCGGCTGCGTATAGTTTTTGCATGATTGGGTTAGCTTCTTGTTCCAATTCCTTCAATCTGTCTTCGAATTCTTCGGTAGCGGCAGTTTGGTTGGAGTCTAACCATTCAATGATCTCTTCAGCCTTCTTTACCAATTTCTCTTTGTCTTCGGCGCCAACTTTCTCTTCAAATTGAGCTTCATTAGCACTATTCTTCAAGGAATATGCATAAGATTCCAATTGGTTCTTGGCAGCAATTCTCTTGGCCTCCTTTTCATCTTCTTCTTTGAATTTCTCAGCTTCAGACACCATTCTTTCAATATCCTCCTTAGATAATCTACCCTTGTCGTTGGTGATGGTAATCTTTTGAGTCTTACCAGTACCCTTTTCAAGAGCAGAAACATTGAGGATACCATTAGCATCAATGTCAAAAGTGACTTCAATCTGTGGGACACCTCTTGGTGCAGGTGGGATGCCAGATAATTCGAATTTACCCAATAAGTTGTTGTCCTTCGTCTTGGCTCTTTCACCTTCGAAAACTTGAATCAAAACACCAGGTTGGTTGTCAGCATAAGTGGAGAAGGTTTCAGACTTCTTACATGGGATAGTGGAGTTTCTTGGAATCAACTTGGTCATGACACCACCGGCGGTTTCAATACCAAGAGACAATGGAGTGACATCCAACAATAGCAAGTCTTGGGTCTTGGAGGATTGGTCACCGGTCAAGATGGCAGCCTGAACAGCAGCACCATAGGCAACAGCTTCATCTGGGTTGATAGACTTGTTTGGTTCCTTACCGTTGAAGAAGTCGGAAACCAACTTTTGGACCTTTGGAATTCTAGTAGAACCACCAACAAGGACAATCTCCTCGATGGAGGACTTGTCCAACTTGGAGTCCTTCAACACCTTTTCGACTGGGTCCAGAGTGGATCTGAACAAATCAGCGCACAATTCTTCGAATCTGGCTCTGGTGATGGAGCTGTAGAAATCTTGACCTTCAAACAAGGAGTCAATTTCAATGGAAGTCTGAGCAGAAGAAGATAAGGTTCTCTTGGCTCTTTCACAGGCGGTTCTCAATCTTCTCAATGCTCTCTGGTTGGAAGTCAAGTCCTTTTTGTACTTTCTCTTGAATTCAGTGGCAAAGAAGTTGACCAATCTGTTATCGAAATCTTCACCACCCAAGTGGGTATCACCGGCAGTAGCCTTGACTTCGAAAATACCCTCATCGATGGACAAAAGGGAGACATCGAAAGTACCACCACCCAAGTCAAAGATCAAAATGTTGTGTTCGCCCTTACCGGAGTCCTTCTTATCTAAACCGTAGGCAATTGCAGCAGCAGTTGGTTCATTGATGATTCTCAAAACGTTCAAACCTGCAATTGCACCAGCGTCCTTAGTGGCCTGTCTTTGGGAGTCGTTGAAGTATGCTGGGACAGTGACAACAGCATCGTTGACCTTGGTTCCCAGGAATGCCTCTGCGGTTTCCTTCATTTTCGTCAAAACCATAGAAGAGATTTCTTCAGGAGTGAAGACCTTGGTCTCACCCTTGTATTCAACCTGTATCTTTGGCTTGCCACCCTCATTGACAACCTTGAAAGGGAAGTGCTTCATATCGGTCTGCACCTCTGGGTCCTCGAACTTTCTACCAATCAGTCTCTTGGCGTCGAAAACAGTGTTAGATGGGTTCATTGCGGCCTGGTTCTTGGCAGCCTCACCAATCAATCTCTCCGTGTCTGTGAAGGCGACGAAAGATGGAGTGGTTCTGTTACCCTGGTCATTTGCAATGATTTCCACCCTGTCGTTGGCAAAGTGAGCCACACAGGAGTAAGTAGTACCTAAATCAATACCGACAGCTTTTGACATATCTTATGTGTATGTATTTGTAGTTATCTAATAAGTTAACCTCTTTTGAAGTTTATTGGATGATAGAGAAGGAGAGAGAAGAAAAGAATTAATTATAGTACAAGTTACAAGGAAGCATGCAGAAGGGATACAGGATGGAAGAAGACCATGCCTTATATACGCCATCGACCCCATCAGGCCCAGAGCCGGACATGTCCTTCCATCACCCCACAAGAGCTGTCCCCAAAGAGGATGGAAGCGTCTGGAAAGCTCTGGAGAGCCGGGCATGTCTGGAACCTTCGGAAGAGATCACCATCTCCGAGTGCCGGCCGCGGGTCTCTTCCATGCTCTTCTAGAACAATCCGCATCCACGCGCGCCTGCGCCACGCCGCCACGGCTCGACCCCGCCTGCCGCGCCACCTGCGCCACCGTGTGCGTGCCCATCCCGTAGCCGCAGCCTACGCCACGCCTCACGCACGTGATCGGGAGTGAGCTGGGCGTCGTCGCTTGGAATCACGACACGGAAGCTGTTGTAGGTGTCGACGCGTCGACGGATGTTGATGAGACTGGCACCAGTGTCAAGCTGCAAGAGGGCTTCGTAGAAAAGTGGCACCTGCGGCCGTTTCGGCAGCTCGTCAATGGCACCGGCATGGTACTTTTGTAAAGCGTCCTCGAAGTCCCGAAGCGCCAGCTTGTAGCGGATCTGCTGCCCCACGCGGGCCTCGTTCTCTTCCCGCTGCACCCGTTTTGCCGTCTCGACGATGTCTCCGACAAAAACCTTCCCAACACCTCCGAGTAGCTTTGCAAAGTCGTTCGGAATGCTCACGCCTGCGACGCTGTTTACCAACTTTTTGATCCCGCCGATGTTCAAGTTCGTCCGACGGAAAAACTCGTAGCGGTTGAGCTGTTTCTCGTCCATGCTGTCAATGAGGAGCTTCCGCTTCTCGTTAAGCGTGATGTCGAGAGACATCTCGTCCGGGTTTATGTCAAAAAGCTCGAGCAAGTCCTCGAAGTCCTTCGGCGCCTTGTCGTGCTCCCGCTCGTCTTCGTCTTCGTCTTCGCTTCCGCTGTTGCTGTCACTATCTTCACTTCCGCTGTTGCTGTCACTGTCACTGTCGCTCTGGCTCTCGCTTTCCTCATCCATCTGTATCCCCTCGTCTTCTTCCCTTTTTTTCTGAAGAAGAAGCTCCGATAGATTGACCTCCTTCATAGTGTCAAATCTTTCCTGTAAATATTTTCTTCCCCTCACGATGTCTAACGGCACTCCTGATTCATCTGTGGCCTGCGGTCCATCGTTGCGTACACTTGTAAAGTTGTAATACTTCTTTTTTTGTTTGGACTTGCCAGCAGCATTGCTATTCTCCTTGGTTGGAAGCACAAAACCTTCCCGCACGGCCTTCACCACATCCACAGTTGCAGCTGCCTTTGCTTCCTCCTGTCTCACCGCAATTGGTGGCGGTCCTCCAAGAATCATATCTTCTAGTTCCGGAGTCGCCTCGTTGGAGCTGATTAGTGGAACCGACACGTCCTTCAAGAAAGCATCCAAATCAGTGGTATCTAGCACACTGTCCACTTCATTCGGCAATTTCTGTCTCTTTGCCCCCCCATTTTCATTTTCTGAACCGTTCTTTTCGAGTCCATGTTTCACTGCTTCAGTACTCATGCCAAAACAATGAACTTTTTCCTTGGCTCTCTCAGTGTGCTTATTTTACTACCCCAAATCATCAGCCAGCTCACCTGTGCCAGCCAGTATCCTGGAACGGAGAAAACATGTTGCGCTAATCTCCCGTCAACTGCCACGACTATCGTCGCAAACTTTGCTAGAGAAAAAAGGGCCAAATTTCTTTGAGTTTCCTGCGAACGATTCCATTATTTCTTTTCCAGTCTACTGATATACTATTTCATACATATTGTTACAGATCTGAGATTTTAACTCAAAGAGAAGTTATTTTTTGTCTGCTTGCAGCTTCCGAACAACACCAGTAACAGCAGTTGACATCCACGGCAATGGTTGAAGAGAAGTTCTGTCGAGTCTGCAGATGTGAAGGCACTGCAGATCAGCCTTTGTTTCACCCATGCAAATGCAGGGGTTCAATAAAGTACATTCATCAGGATTGTCTCCAGTACTGGCTGGAACACTCTAATAAGGATATCTGCGATATCTGTCACTCCAAATTTAACTTCAAGATCATCTACAATGATGGAGTACCAGACTCTGTGCCAATCAAGATAATTTTGAAGCAGTTTTTCAGAGATTTGATTCATTACCAATATCAAGCAGTGAAGTTTTGTCTAACAATCTTTTGTGCTGTCTTTGAGGTCCCTACAGTTATTTCTTTGATAGACAAGATAATAGAGTTCCAGTTGGGTGTTCCCATCCGAATTGAGAGCCCATTCTTGCCAAATATGTTTAACGATTACAAGCCATCGGACAGCTTTGTGCTCAACTGCTTGTCGTATTTCCAGTGTGTCATTTTCCGCGGGTTATTGACAGGCTTGACCTTCTCTGTTATCATAATATCCATGATAATAATACAGAACTCCTTCGTTGGTGATGAAGGATTTCAGAAAATAATCGATAAGAAGATTGGACCGCAGCGTCATAAGCTTGTCGACCTCCTACAGCAAAATAGAAGAAGAACAATAATGCGAGCTTTACGTGAGCAAGAAAACGCACAACGTGTCAACAGAGAACTCGAAAGGGTTGGCTGGGTTGAAGGTCATGTTTATGAACGTGCAGAGCTCTTGCTTATGATTACCTCATCACGTAGAATGCTTGATGAACTGATGGAACATCCAAATTTGAGAGAAACGTTCGAACCGGTACAAGAGATTTTGAGTGAAGTAGACCCAGATGATGTAACTGAAGAAGACATAACGAAACTTGTGGAGTTATACAAAAAGCTCCGAATTGCTCTTTTGAACCACAAGAACGAGGAGAGAGAAATGCTTCAAGTGATTCAAGATCTCGCCAATGCAGGATATAATGAAGATGGCATACGAGTTGGTGATGCTAATGGACAGCTATTGCCTGCTCTAAATAGAAATCATAATCTTCCGGAAGTTCATCGTCCGCCTCTCAATGCCGATCAAAACGATGAACTGGATCAGCCCCAAGGGATGTGGGATGGACCTAAAAATATCACTTTTATCTTCCAGCTTACACTTTTAGCCAATTTAGTTTCCATGGTCGTTCTTGTGTGCTTCAAATTAATACCTTCATATCAAGGCATGCTTTTCCTTGTCACTTTAGATTCTTTGGTCGTTTCTCCTTTGAAAAAGCTATCACTTATGGCATATCCACGCCTCCATCCTTACATTTCTTATGCTCTTCGATCTAGACTTTCCCAATACTTTCAAGAGCAATACCAAAAAGTTATTGTTCCAAAATTGATGATTGCCTTTTTCCAGAGAAATTTGTACGTACCACTTAGAGATACTTACGTCAACTCTGTCAAGTGGACTCCTACCAGTTTGACTAGTGAGCGTGTGATTGTTATCTTGACCGGCTTTTCAGTTGTTGGACTTATCATCTTCTTTTGCATGAAAAAGATGGAAAGGAGTTGTACGCCAAATAATCCATTGACAGGTAACTACAGGACGGTTTACATAGTCATGCTCCAAATTGCTTCAATTGTGAAAGTGTTCAGTCTTATAGCTATTGAATGGGCTATATTCCCCCTTTTCTGTGGAGTACAGATAGAGTTTGCTCTTGTACCTATTTTCAACAATGACATTTATAACTACAAACTCGACCCACCCTTTTTTGGAACAGATGTTTTTGGCTTGATACCGAAGTGGTTCATGGGAACATATTTCATGTACTTTTTTGCATCATTTGTTTCAATGATACGTTCTAAAATTCTCAGAAATGGTGTTTTATTTTTCATTCGTCCGTCAGATGATCCTAATTTACAGCTTGTTCACGACGCGTTAATGAGACCATTCTCATTAAGACTATCACGTATAGCATTATCAGCTGCAGTTTACAGTCTTTACATTCATATTGAATTCAGTGTTGTATCATGGGGAATCCGTCTGCTGTGTCCTTTCAAAATTCTACCTTTCCATAATACTTTTTTTTATGAACGTGCGATGTTTGCGTTGGTCTTCATTATCGGAGGTTTTCTTGATAATCCATTCTGTAAGATCTGGAAGGCTGTGTTTGAGTTTGCTTGTTCCCAACTACGCTTATCATCATTTTTATTAGACAAAGACAATTCTGAGGAAAGGGGCAAGATCATCTACAAAACATTTTTTGCTAGACTGGCAAATCCTAAGCCAGATTATTCAGATCCTGTTCTTGAGTCAGAGACAGAGTTATACTTTGCAACTCATCCAAATTCGCTATGCTGTTTTGTTCCGGATGGCAATTACGTGCGAGCTCCCAATGATGATCACGTCTCTCGTAATTTTGTTAGAACTCTTTTCGTTCCAGTTACGAAATCGGATCAACTACTTGCCCCAATCCCTGAATATCCTGACGACGATGAAGTTTACAACCCTTATGGTGATGTGGACCCAATGGATGTTACCACGTATACAATAGTCTACAGACCTCCCAATTTCAAGTTGAGGTTATTTGCATTCTTCGGAATGCTTTGGCTTGGATCAATACTACTCACTTTCATCCTGTACTTGTCCAATATCATTATCGGTGGATCTTTCATAAAAATGATCAGATTTGAAAAGCGTCTTGGAATTCCAACCGAATTTTACAAAGTCAACATATACAGTGTACTCTTCACCTTGATAGTACTTTCTAAGCTGGAGATCGTCTCAAAATCTGTTAAAGAGCAATGGAATGCCTTGAATGCAGCCTTACATGCTGATAGCGGAAGACTCAAAGCTGTCAGTGCCATTATTGCTAATAACTTGAATAAGCTGAAGGAACAGTACCGCATGATCGGCAACAGTGCAGTAGCAAAAATAATTTTAGCCAGACTATATCAACAATTTATCATAACAGTTGGCTTGGGTCTTTGTGGGTTCCCTGTCTTAGGATACCTCATGAAAGAAAGCTATCTGCCATTGTGGACATGGATATATTTCGAGAGTTTTATACCTATGATGGCTGCATTTTGTGATCCAAATAAAAAGAGAGCAAGAGTTTACTTTTTTACTGCTCTTTTTGTCGTTCTGATAAAGGTTTCCTTGATCCTCATGGAGGTCAATGATAAAGATTCAGCAACGCAGAGCAGTGGTGATCGGGTAGGTACCGATGCTTACATGATTCGACGATTTATGAGCAACTTTTTACCTGGACCTCTGACTAGTGTCCCCCCACTTTTTGTTGTCAATGAATTTCAAGGTATTGAGTCATGGTCATACTTCACCCTGTGGATAATGACATCATTGTACACAAGTTTAAAGTACATATCATATGGCTGGAATAAGTTCAAGGACAAAACTAAGCAAATGTACTTTGATAATATGAAAGTTTTGTCAAATGCTGATGAAAATGACTATGAAGAGGACGAGCAAATAAGTCTAGAAACGAAGAAATAATTGTCGAAAGAAAGGAAGCGGATTAATTTGAGCTATCCATATCTGCCATCCAAGAGGTGAATGGGAGCAGGGATTTGTACTCAAGCCCGAGCAAAAGGTCAATGTTTGGAGTAAAAAAGTAATATATAGTGGTATTTAGTCCAACTTGAGTTGGTTTCTAAGCGTGTAAAATACATTGGTATACATAATAGAGTACAAACGAAATCTAGATATCGAGTCACAAAAGCCGTATTGAGTGGAAGCTGGCATATCACGCTCGAAATTCAAGTACGAATAGTCAAATCTGAAAGATCGACAGTATTCTCAATCGAGAGGCCTTCTTCGTTAGCAATATGTAACATGCAGATGAAAAAAAATGATGTCGACAAATCAGATTTTTCTCTTCCTTGATACATTTCGTATGTGTCTCTAACAATATCGGACAACCTTAAACTTGGATTTTCTTCTGCTTTCTCATTATTGGAAGAAGTGGGGGACATTTCTCCTTTTATCTGTCCCACACGATTCCGAGTAACCTCCCAGAGGTTCTGTTTCAACAAACGAACATTAATCTTTTTGGATCTTTTTTCGTAATGTATGGTTTCTTTGTGCCAAGCAGATTTAGGAGTTTGAATAACTTCAGTGCCTGATGAACTCGGAACCTGATCATCAAACCCTTTGTGGCTGTGTTCTGGTTCCATAAGGCTATCATGAATCGGAGCATCAAAATCATAAACACCTGGATCGAATCCAGCATCGAAATCATCAGCCGCATTATCATGATTGGCATTGGTCTCAGAATCTTCTTCTGACGGTTTATCCATCACCTCATGTAAGAAGTCAGCAGCATCCTGGTCAATATCCTCTGATTGCATTACGTTTTTATCATTGTATTTGGCGGCCCAAAAATCACGGTCAGCATATATGGCAGAAGTTGAGTTCAACGATCTTTTTGTGAAAACGTTTCGTAACCTACGTTTTGGTTTTAGCAATGATTTAACCAATCTTTCCGAACTCCAAGATTTGAGATCTGGTAATGTTGTCAGCTCTGAATTTATCTGATCCGGATTTATTGATCTCAGTGGACGGGATGCTTTCTTAAAGAGAGTCGAAGTTTCTAGGTCGTCACTATCGTCCATAAAATCAATAACATACTCATCTTTCTTGCCCTTCGTGTGTCCTATTTTTGATTTGGTTCCTTTGGATGTCAAAGATTTAGTTGTATCTGTGTTATTCTGATCACCTTCAGTACTGGCAAAAACCAATTCCCCATCCGTATTGCCTGAAGTATTTAATTTGGCATTAACGGCACATATTTTCCAGTGCTGCCGTCTTCTTGTAGTGGACACTCTATCTAGTTCTGCCATCAAGATTGTTTCTTTTTTTATTGCATCATCTTCATTAAAAGAGGAACTATCATTGTATTGAAAGTCACCTCTATATAGCTCATAGCTTTCTGGATTTGTAGTCGAGTTTCGTGTGCTCAGGTTTGTTATTTCTGATAGATTGAAATTTTTGCCATCGTTTGCATCATCGTTGTTCAAGTCAAAATTATCAATATCATAATCATATTCTACATTAAATTGCGGGATGTCAGAATCGGAATACACTTTTTGCTCTTGCTCTATTTTCTCGTTCATCTTACTAACAAACTGCTTGCCATATTCCAGATCATTTATACTATTCTTTATTTCTGAGATTTCGTGACAGATATCCAACGAATCGAAATCTTGGTTATTCACTACATCCTTGAATTCATACAGCAAAGCCACTGTCATTGTTTCTTCTTCTGAAGTAACCTCTACATTTTTAGATTCAAAAATGCCTTCATCCATCGGCTCATAGACTTGGCCACCCTCTTCAGTCTTGAGAATGCCTTTATCTTGTTGAATTATCTTTTCTAGACCTCTGCTTTCTGAGGAGAAAGTCGCTGTCGTTGCATCATCGAAAAGAACACGACCTTCATGTGACATTCTGAGACTGTTCAACAATAATGATTTTGCTCCACCTTCATCGAAATCTGCTAACATCTTCCGAAACACCGGATCAATCGTAGCAAATTGGATATGACGATCATTGAACTTGAGTTTGTCTACCGATAAAAATCTGTCGGCTTCTCTCGTGGTTTTTTCACCACGGCTTTTCCTGTTTCCCTGATAATCGGGATCATTTTGGGCATCGTCATCATCGTCATCATCTTTGGATTTTTTTTTTCTGGATTTTGAGTCATTGTTTATTGCCAATATTTGAATCAATGCATCTGTATCGATCCCAACCGAATCTACCCGTTTTGAGATAACTTTGGTGCAACCATCTAAAGTTGCAGAAGCCATTTGAAAATTAATTGAAACTCCATCATCTGACCTTAAATGGTTCATGTCGTAAAAATATTCAATCAATTTCAATTCCCACGTATTCACGTTGTTGATCTTGTTGTTGGTAACCAACTTGATAGCATCTTCAAAATCTTTTTTGCTCAAAACCATAAGATTGTCATCTTCGTTTTCTCCGTGGTTACCATCTTTGTCATCACCGATTCGGAGGTGCTGCAGGTTAGATCTCGTTGCTGATGAGCCTGAATTGGGCACCCGTTTCCTTCCGGGCACATCTCTGGGGGATCTATGTCTTTTCGACCCCTGATATGGACCTGCCATACTTTTCTTTTTGATAAAGGAAATGATCGGCTAGAGATCTTTCATGTGTCTGTATTTACCTCCGATACACGTTTGGCGTATTTACAAAAACAGTTTCTTTATTTCAAAGGCAAAGAAAAAGAAAAAAAAACAAAGGAGCGAATCTTTCAGGGTAGAAGTTTTGAGGTGTTGATTTGAAGAGCTGTCGTGGTGGATAATGTGTACTTATGGGGTTCAGCTCTGGAGGCTTGCAAACCACGTAGAAGTGCATTGATTAGGAGCTACAAACCAGCCATGTGTGCAGAAGACGAGTTTGCATCCACTGCAACCATCAAGCAGATCTTTACAAGATTGCAAAAAAATCCTGCCAACCGACAATGTTTTGATTGCAATGCGAAAAACCCTACCTGGACATCGATTCCCTTCGGAATCTTCATATGTCTGCAGTGCAGTGCTAACCATAGAAACATGGGCGTGCACATCTCTTTTGTGAAATCATCAGTTTTGGACACCAAATGGACGAACAAGCAATTGAGAAGCATGAAGTGTGGTGGTAACGACCGCTTCAAGGAGTATATCAACAAAAACGGCGGCTCAAGTATATTGAGAAGTGAACCAAAAAAGATTTATGATTCCTCTGTCGGCTCCAACTACAAAGAGAAACTGGAAAAGAGGGTCGAGAATGATACCAAGAGACATCCAGATATTTTAGAATGGGATGACGCAGACTCTGTAGAACCGAGCGAAGAGGAAACTTCATCTGCCAGTGATGATTTCTTCTCCAAGTGGGACAAACCAACTAGCACACCATCTCCATTGGGTTCTAGAGCGTCCACTCCTCCTGTGAATGCTGGATCTGCGACTTCCCTCAAGAGCAAAAGTAGTTCAGGTAATGCGAAACCTACACCTATTAAAAGGGTTGTCAACAAAACCGCTAAGGGCAACAATATATTGGGCAAGAAAAACATTTTAGGTTCTGGTGCCTCTAAAAATAAAGCCAAGTTGAACATCAAGAAGGTTGCATCGGAAGATGTGGATTTTGATGAATTTGAAAAGGAGGCAAGAAAAGAGGAGCAAGAAATCAAAAACTTGGGATACAATCCGAACGATAACTTGAAGGCTAACACCACGACTCCTGACAGTTTTGCATCTAGCACTGGCAAGAATGGCCCAGTATCTCTTTTTGATAAGCCAAAGACGAACCAGGCAAAATCATCTATGCTTTCACCCGGTAACGCATCTTTATCTGGTAAGAAAAACGACGTTGAGAGCACCAGGCAGAGTTTTGCCAAGCTTGGCTTTGGTATGACAGCATCTACAGCTTCGGAAACTTCTGACTCTAACCAAGGAAAGAAATACAAGAGCGTTGAGTACACAGGTGATGTTGAAAAGAGGTTTGGTAACCAAAAGGGCATTTCTTCAGACCAGTTCTACGGTGTTGGGAACTACGATGAAACAAAAGCCCAAGAGGCCAGAACGAAGCTTCAATCTTTCTCCAATGCACAATCTATCTCCTCATCTGATTACTACGGTGAGGACGACACTGCGCAGTTCAGACAAAACAATGGGGGCATGGACGTCGAACAGCAAGTGTTAGAGTTTGCCGAAAAGTACATGGGAGACGATCTTAATGCCCTCAAGGGTGCTTTGGAACAGGGTGCCGAGAAGTTAGGTGGTTATCTCCGTGATGTGTTGAGAAATTAAAGCGATTGAGTATTGACGATGCGTCCGTTTTATATATAAATATTCATGCACTACATGTATACACATATTTTAAAGGAAGAAATATAAAAACAGTTTCATAAGCACATGGTGAATTTGCATCCTATAATTCATATACTTGTGAAAACCTTACGATAGGAGAGTATAAAAAGGTGACTTTCATTTTCGTGTCTAACAAAATGCGGCGTGCTCGGCTCACGAGAAAAAACGTTCACAGTCAATTGCCAGTTCTTCGTGACGGAAACATGTTAGAGGGCTCCGCACAGTTGCTATTGTGAGCTCTGGTATTCTAAAGTGAAAAGGAAAAAAACAGAAATAAACATGTCAGAATCTGTGGCAGTGGTCGGTGCAGGCCTTGTCGGTGCGTTGGCCGCACTAGGTCTTGGCCATAGGGGATACAATGTAACGCTTTTCGATCTTAGAGAAGATCCAAGAACAGCGGAGATGGCAATTAGAAAGAACTTGCGATCGATCAATTTAGCTGTTAGTGACCGAGGAATCCGAGGACTGGAGTTTGTTGATCCAGAAATGAGCGCCAGAGTTTTAAAAGATATTATTCCAATGTATGGACGTATGATCCACACACTGGATGGCCACCAGGAGAGCCAGAAATACGGATTGTTTGGGGAACACATAAACTCTATTGACCGGGCAAAGTTGAACGAGAATCTTCTTAACGAGATTGAGATGTTTAACAAGGCTGCAATTAACCCCATTAAGCTCAAATTTGAACACAAACTAACCAACTTGAGTTTCAGCACGAGAGGTGCATCTCTCGAATGTGAAGTGAGGTATGGAGTCAAGAAGAACTTTGACTTTGATTTTGTCGTCGGCGCTGATGGTTCATACTCGAACGTCAGATATCAATTGCAAAAGTACATTCGTATGGATTACGCGCAGGAGTATATCGACAAGTTTTACTTGGAACTGTACATACCTCCAGGCAAGGAAAATTCATTCCAAATTGACCAGAACCATCTCCACATCTGGCCTAGAAAGGACTTCATGTTAATTGCTTTGGCAAATGGCGACGGGTCGTTTACGTCTACTTTCTTCGGGCCCTGGAAACTGACCGAGAAACTTAACAAACCCGACGTGATTGAAACATTCTTTCAAACAAACTTTCCGGACGCAGTTGATCTCATTGGCATGGAGAACGTTGTTCGTGTTTTCACCGAAAACCCCAAAGGTGCTCTCATGCAGGTAACGTGCGGCCAATATAACTACTCGGACAAATGTATCATCATTGGAGATGCATCTCACTCGATGGTGCCATTCTACGGACAGGGAATGAATTGTGGATTTGAAGACGTGCGCATTCTCCTAGAGCTGCTGGATAAAAATTCAACAAGAGAAGCGGCTTTTGATGCATACACTACGACTAGGCATGATGATCTTAAGGCCATCCTCAAGTTGGCACTCGACAACTATAAAGAGATGTCCACAAAAGTCATCTCATCGGCTTATCTCTTCCGCAAAACGCTCGACGGCGTTCTCGGCAAGCTCATTCCCCAGTTCTGGGTCCCGCTGTACACCATGGTTTCGTTCAGAGGCGACATCCCATACTCCCAGTGCGTTAAGCGGGAAAGAAGACAACAGCGGATTCTCAAATGCATCGAATTTGGCACCATATCGCTTTGTGCCGTTGCCGCATACTGGAAGTTCTCCAAGAAGTGACAAGACCAGCCCCATGTAAATACTCTCTTCTGTAGAACTAACAGTCCACCACGATAATATATACTCCGAAAATGACTCTTATCTGCCACCAGCCCTACTACCCGGAGCGGAGCTGACCAAGTTGCCGTTTCCAATTGGGCAGCCACCGGCCGCCGGTGCCGGCGCATGGCCTCCGCTCCGGTACCGGAGAATGACTATTCCGTTTTTTTGCCCGTTTTTTTTCATTTTCCGGCATTTTTCGTCTTCTCGAGCCTGTCAGCAAACCCACTCTACCAATTCTTATATATACTGCCTGTATGCTCCCCTTGCGACTCTAGAAGAGGTGGCTGAGATTTGTATCAGGTTTTGATAACTCTTCCGTTTCATCTTGCAAGAAATTAATAGAAGGCCCAGCAAGCATATATTGACATACGATGTCTACACTTTACGACAAAGTTTTCAAAGATCACATTGTGCATCAGGATGACTCTGGTTCCTGTTTGATCTACATCGACAGACACTTGGTCCACGAGGTGACCTCCCCACAAGCTTTTGAGGGCTTAAAGAACGCCAACAGAACTGTGCGGAGACCAGATTGTACTCTTGTCACCGTCGACCATAATATCCCTACTATCTCCAGAGTGAACTTCAAGAATGTATCCACTTTCATTGATCAGGACGACTCCAGACTCCAAGTAGAGACTCTAGAACAAAACATCAAGGACTTTAATTTAGCATACTTTGGCATGACTGATGACAGACAGGGTATTGTCCACGTCGTTGGTCCTGAACAGGGGTTCACTCTTCCAGGTACTACAGTGGTCTGTGGTGATTCCCACACCTCTACTCATGGTGCATTTGGTGCGTTGGCCTTCGGTATTGGTACCTCTGAGGTGGAACACGTTCTTGCAACTCAAACTCTCATTCAAGCAAAATCAAAGAACATGCTCATCAGAATCGATGGCGAACTAATGCCAGGTATCACTTCAAAAGATTTGGTCCTTCACGTGATCGGTGTCATCGGTACTGCCGGTGGTACTGGTTGTGTCATTGAGTTTGCCGGTAAGGCCATCAGGGAATTGAGTATGGAAGCGAGAATGTCTATTTGTAACATGGCCATTGAAGCTGGTGCCAGAGCAGGTATGATTGCGCCAGATCAGATTACTTTTGATTACATTAAAGGTAGACCATTGGCTCCAAAGGACGCCGAGTGGGACAAAGCCGTCAAATACTGGAGTTCACTTTACTCGGACAAGGATGCCAAGTTTGACAAGGAAGTGATAATCCAGGCAGCTGACATTGTTCCGACTATCACCTGGGGTAACTCTCCTCAAGACGCTTTACCAATCACCGGCAAGATCCCCGATCCAAAGGACTTTACGGATCCTATTGCTAAGAGTGGAATTGAAGCCGCACTCAACTACATGGGATTAACGCCAAATACTCCATTGCAAGACATTAAGATTGACAAAGTTTTTATTGGTTCTTGTACGAACTCCCGTATCGAAGATTTGAGAGAAGCCGCAAAAGTGGTTATCGGGCAAAAGAAGGCAGATAACATTAAACTAGCTCTTGTCGTTCCAGGTTCGGGCTTAGTCAAGAAGCAAGCTGAGGCTGAAGGCTTAGATAAGATTTTCGAGGCTGCGGGTTTCGAATGGAGAGAAGCTGGTTGTTCGATGTGCTTGGGTATGAACCCAGATATTCTTGATCCTTACGAGAGATGTGCATCTACTTCGAACAGAAATTTCCGTGGTAGACAAGGTGCCCTTTCAAGAACACACTTGATGTCCCCGGCTATGGCTGCTGCTGCAGGTATTGTTGGACACTTCACTGATATCAGATCCTTTTCTTACAAGGAACGTAAAGATTCGCCAAAGATTCAACTAGACAGTGACGAAGACAGAGAACTTCAAAATGCTGTTTATGCTCACGAAAAGGCTCCACTTCTAGCCAACGAAACCGAGTCTGAAAAGCTTGCAGACGAAATCGCAGATGTTCCGCCAAACTCACAAGCCAGTGGGAAAGAAAAGCCGGCTGCTGACGCAGCTAGCATGGAGAAGTTTACAGTTCTCACATCTGTTGCTGCTCCAATGGAAAAGGCAAATATCGATACTGATGCAATCATTCCTAAACAATTTTTAAAGACTATTAAGAGAACAGGTTTAAGTAAAGGTCTTTTCTATGAGGCAAGATTTGTGAAAGGTCCCGACGGTAAGGATATACCAACAGATTTTGTTTTGAATGTTGATCCTTACAATAAAGCAAACATTATCTGTTGTACCGGTGACAACTTTGGTTGTGGTTCATCTAGGGAGCATGCGCCATGGGCTTTAAAAGACTTTGGAATAAAGTCCATCATTGCTCCGTCCTTTGGTGATATTTTCTACAATAACTCCTTCAAGAATGGGTTACTCCCAATAAGACTTCCACAGGAAGTAATTAAGGAAAAAATTCACCCAATTGCGAAGTCCGGAAAACAAATAACCGTCGATTTGGTTGAACAACAAATTAGAGGCCCAAGCGGTGAGATTCTAGTGGAGCATTTTGATGTCGAACCTTTCAGAAAGCACTGTTTGATCAACGGTCTTGATGACATCGGAATTACTCTCACCAAGTCTCAGTACATTGATGAATACGAAGCAAAGAGGAAAAACGTCTTTTCTTTCATTGAACCAGGCTGCTCTGTCGTTATTCCAGTCAAAGGCACCAAAAAATCTCCTTATGGTAACACCGCTCAAGAATGGTAATTCTCTTTCTATACACACATCTCATACATTCTTCTCATTAAAACTTTTTCTATTATTTTGTATACTTAATTTACGAACGTCTAATATTCATTCGCTTTCTGTAGCTTTACAAACCTTAATATTATACAATTCCCATTATTATTACTAGTAAGTTTTAGTTCCTACCGACTTATTCACCTATGAATCAAAATGTCCTCGTTGTCATTCGACGACTCCAACGTCAACCCTTGCTCGTTAGCTAAGTGTAACAAGCAAATGAAACAAAAACTTGTCGAAAGATCTTTCTTTATTTTGGAGTTGTATTTTGATGACATCTTTTCTACAACATTGGTGAAATGCATCGTGTCAATATCCTCTCCATCATCGACATCATCATCCATAGTCGGAGAACTCCTTGTGGATGTCATGGTTAAAGATTCTTCTGACCTTGTTGCCGAAGATTCTGCATCAGCAGGTGTTAACTCACGTTCAGGAACCTTCGTCGAAATGTCTTCCTCGATTGTGTGTGTGAGCACTCTGTTATCATCATCATCTGCTTCATCTTCTTCTTCATCAAAATGCGATGCAGCACGTTTTTTTTTATGAATCGATATATCCTCGATTGAGCTCCAGATGTTTTGTTTAAGTAACTTGACGTCAACTTTTTTAGATCGCTTTGAATAGGATATAGCGTTGGTGCGGTATAGAGTTTGAGAGTTTGCGTTTTCCTTGCTTTGCGGTCGCTCTTCGAAAGGATTGGATAAGGGTATCTCAAAGCCCTCAATGCCATTCGGATCAAAGTCTTCATTGTCGTTGAAGCTTGGAAGCTGGTCTATCGGATCACTCAAAATAGAGTCGTTCAAAATGTCATTTTCGTTTTTATCCCGATAGGCCTGGGCAAAAAATTCTTCACTGGCGGGTATGTTGTTAAATTCTCTTTCCTCAAACGTGTTTTTTCTTTTCGGAATCAAAACCGACTTTATTAGCTGGTTTGGTTTTGTACTCAAAAATGCGAGACGCTTTGTGGTGAATGGTGCATCACCTTCAAGGATATGTCTTCCAGATCTTCGTTCTTTTTCGGTTAACATGATTCTAGAAAGATACTCTGTCGACGCAAAAAGTTCGTCTTCTTCAGCGTCATCATTATCACTCATGAAATCAATAAAGATTGCTTCTTTCCTTTTTTTGTACACTCGAGGAGCACGTTTCATATTATTTTTCATGTCGCCAGGGTTCTGATTATCAGCCTCATCTTGAGCAATTTCTTCAAATGTCTTATTATTGTTCATGTATCGTTTAAGCCTAGCAATCTTCCAATAAAGTCTTGGCCTTGCGCCAATGCTATCAAAGATCTCTATCATGTCGATATCTGTTTTATCGAGTCTATTTGCATCCAACACGTCCTTTTCTGTCGTCTGTTCTTGTTCTTTTTGAGGATGTTCATCAAAAAGATTAGTAAAAGTGATATTATGACCAGATTCATCAGGATCCTCGACACCGTCTATGTATAACGAGTACTGAGTACGTTTAGAAACATTCGACATCTTGTCATCGTCCTCATCAACATCCTTTTTACCTTCATCATCGAACTCATCCATGTTGACATCAACATCATATCCAAAATCTGGTGGTGCATCAGCAAATCCCAAATTGCCCTCACCATTTAAAACACGTCGTCTATCATTTTCAATACTCGATATATCAACTTCATCCATTTGTTCTAGAAGACTGGCAGGATCTGCTTTACCAGTAGATATATTGTTCAATTCCTTCAGAGAAGGACACACGTCAAGGTCTTGGTTGATTATATCAAAATCAACAAAAGCTCTAAGAAGACTTATGTCGACTGGATTCGAGTTTCTGTTGCTAGAGTCTTCCTGATAAGTATCCTGTTCAGCAAGGTCACTTTTTTGTGCATCCGGCTCATCATCCTTTATCAAAACTTCTGTGTCGTTTGCTATATCAAAAACAACTTTGCTCTCCTTGGAAAGTCTCAAAATATTGTTTAGCAAACTTTTAGCTCCTCCCTCATCGAAGTTGGCTAGGGCATTTTTGAAAACTGGGTCTGGCTTGACAGGTCGGTCTTGATCTTTTATTTTGATTGTATTGAAGGAAGGAGCTAAGTAAGTTCCTTTCTTCTTATTCTTGTGTCTAGATTTAAATTTGGATTTCCTACTGGCTCTTGCTATTCCTTCGGCATTAGCATCTTCGGAAAAGTCTTCGTCGCTCTCGCAATTGCTATCTTCGTCTTCGCTATTGTCAGGCGCATTATCAGCTCCAGTTCCTTTTGACTTTGAATTTGCAATGCCAATGGCTTCCACATTGTTGGCACTATCTGGACGACCAGAATCTCCGTTTTGGTTAGATTTTATGTTTAAGGAGGATAGTAAAGTGCCTGTATCTTTGGCAGCAGAGTCAATTCTATGAGAATAAATTTTCATACATCCGTCCAAAGTGGTAGATGCTTTCTGAAAATTGACACCATCGCCTTCTCGTAAGACCGTAAAATCGTGGAAGTAATCGATTAGGGCAAAGTTCCACGTATTGTTAGTGTTTATCTTATTGTCTGTGGCCATTCGGATCCAAAGCTCGAAATTTTCGCTCGATACTGGAATGTCGTCAGTATCTTCGGAATGACTCGGTCCAACTGAGCCACTATGCATGGTGATTTTAGTTTTACCAGAGCTGCCCAAATATCTCCTGTCGAAGTCGAAAGCAAGCTTTCTAAAACTTATCGGTCAATCTTGCAGGTGTCTGTACTCCCGAGTGTGCTGTCGGAGTTTCGCTTTGCTATACGGGTAATGTTTTAGAAGATTTCTAATGCAAAAAACGTTTAACTGTGTTGTACTCTGTGTCTGTGAAGGTAAAGACAGATTTTTCGAAATACTCTTTGGAGACACCCCGTAAACGTTATTTGACTGCAACGTGAAACGTAAACAAGCCATAGCAGGCTGGGCTAGATTCATGCAGCGAATACTTTCCAAAATCGCTTTTTGCAAATCTTCGGGGAAAAAATTGATTACGTAATTCGATTGTTAATCATGTCGTAAATGCAATCATTATTCCAATCGGGAAATGTTAACATCTAATCGTGTTAATTTTTCCAATCAATGGCACGAAAGAGGAACAATGTGATAGAGTCGCAATATCGAGAAAAGACAAAAGCTCAGCCGGGAGGGATGACAGGAGAGATGAGCAGAGCAAAAATGATTGTTGCCTACTCTTTCCCTTGATGATCGTTTCTCCTGGAGTTGAGTTCAATGCCCAGAAATCTGAACACTTTGGTTACAAGATACTCACTATTGAACGATGGATAGGAAAGGTCTTGAGATTGTCAAGTTTTTGCTTGACTGGCATGATTTGCTAACAGAGCCACCGGTGAACGGGTTGATCCCTGAAATTTACTTCTGCTTTGTCTGTTCTGTGTACAGCAAGGGGAAGGACAAGGTCTCATGGTTGCAATTCATGAAATACCTCCGCCTCATTGATAAGTTGTGTAATGGATACACCCTACTTTGTGTCCCGCAAAATGCACTCAGTCAGCATTACGAGGATCTTTTTCGCTGTTTCGATAGGATCTCATACATCAACAGATTATCATTGGCATTGCTTTTAAGAACGTCTCAGTCGTTGAACTACGTCTATGTTCCTCCGTCATCCGCGGAATCAAACCGTCACTCCACCAGCCCATCACCGTCCGTTTTGTCTACCAGCTCTACAGGCACGTCAGCGTCAGCAACGGCATCTATTTCAATTTCACTGAGTGGGACCTCTGGGTTTAATGAAGCCTCTCCCCTGACTCAGCCTCCTTCTTCCTCATCGTCAGAAGACTCCAATGGTTACGAACCAAACAAGCCCAGTTTCACCGATAGTTTTGATTTTGAAGTGGTTGAGAACATCGAGCTGCATCACAAGCGAAAGTCGCTGAGTGAGGTGAATTACCAGATTCCGAGCAACAAAAATGAAAGATTGCGGTATGTGCTTAATTTGATTGAGGGTGAAAAGCCCATTGTCTCGGAGAACGACGTCTATCCAATCAAGCTGATCACAAACAAACGGTTGATTCCAAGGGATATAAATGACACTTACACGTTAACTACGAAATCGAACCGGTTGGAGCAGCTCGAGTATTTGCTAAACACAGAGTGCTCGTCACACAGTTTGCAAAGAGAAAGGGCCAGATTGAGAACCCCGGTGCTCCCCTTCTTTGAGTGTTGCGAAGACAGCGAGCATGCTGCGCTCTTATCTTCGCTGATTACATTCGACAAGAGCACCAGTTTCTGCAAGTTGAACGAGGACAAATTGAAGAAACTCATCTACGAAAACAAGGACAGGACGAACCAGAAGTTTTTGCAATTGCACAGATGCGTCGAGAGCAAAATGCACTTTATTCCCATCATCCAGTCGCAGACGGACTTCAAGCTTGGCGACTGCTCGTATCTAGACACATGTCACAAGATCTCCACGTGCAGATACATCCACTACGGACAGCTCATGCCACTGAGCTTCAACCCAGACGAGAACTCCGCTGCCGGACATCTCGACGAGGACTCGAGAATGAGAGAGCTGTTCGAGATCAAGGAGAACATCCGGATCTGGGACTTCACGAGAGGCGAGTCTGCGTGCAACTACCTGAGCTGCGAGCTCCCGCCACAGTGGATCAACTGCGACTTGATGAGTATCGACTTCGAGGTGTTCGGCAACGACTTTGGCGTGGTGATTGCCGACCCGAGCTGGACAATCCACATGAACCTCAACTACAGCAGTCTGAAGGACGACGAGTTGTTGTCCTTGCGTATGGACAAGTTGCAACGCGAGGGCCTCTTCCTGTTGTGGGTGACGGGCCGCACGATCGAGACGGGCCGGGACTTCCTCCAGAAGTGGGGCTACAGGGTTATCAACCAGATCACGTGGATCAAGACGAGCCAGTTGGTGCGCACAATCAGCACCGGCCGGACAGGCCACTGGTTGAACCACTCAAAGGAACACCTCCTCGTCGCATCAAAGGGCGACGTCAAGTGGATCAACCGTGCCATAGACTCGCAGATCATGATCTCCTCCACGAGGGAGACATCTCGCAAGCCGGACGAGATCTACGGTATCGTCGACCGGCTTGTCGGCGCCGGCGTGCGCAAACTCGAGATCTTCGGTAGACAGCACAACACTCGTCCTGGCTGGTTAACCGTTGGCAACCAGCTTGACGGCACGCGGCTCGTCGAGCGCGAGTTGATCCAGCGTTACGCGGCCTGGCAGCGCCGGTCGACGCAGGCGGGCTCTGCGCCGGCCCCAGCACCACTGCGAACGGGCCAATGAGCGACGTGCGAAAACCGGTGCTCGAGGCCTGCAGCCTTGCTTGTGGGGAGACTGACGCGCTTAGGTAAGCGGGGAGATTGTGGTGTGTTGCAGCTGGAGGGAGGGGGGACGCAGACGGTGGAGACGGATTTTTGCTTCTTTTGCAGTGTAGAGCTTTTGTGTACACCTGTGTCGCCCGTGGTGGGGGGGCGAATCTGTACCAAAGACACCTCCACACACAGACATCCACACAGAATGTTCAGAACAGTTGCAAAGAGACAAGCAAGGGTCATCGGCAGAAGATTCCAGTCCAACCTCGACAAGCCAGCATACACTGCTGACCCAGCCAAGGGTGCTGAGTTCGCCAAGCATATCGAGGCTGTTGAGCACCACGCCGACAGCTCTGCCGCCACTTGGAAGAAGGTCTCCTTTTTCTTGGCTGTCCCTATCATCGCAATCACTGCTGTCAACACCTTTTTTGTCGAGAAGGAGCACGCAGAACACAGAGCACACACCAAGCACTTATCCGACGAGGAATGGCCTGTTCCTCCATACCAGTACCTGAACATCAGAAAGGTCGACTTCTTCTGGGGTGACGGTGACAAGACCCTCTTCTGGAACTCCGACTGTAACAGACACATCAGAGAATAGAGAATTAGTCGGTTTCTCGAAAGTCACCTCTAACATTACCGTTGGACCCCTCGTTATCTCCAGTAATGCTATAAATTCTTATTATTAACCAAAGCATCATTATTATCAAATCTATTATTATCACCACTGGTGAGTTTGTCATTCGGATGAGCCCACCCCAAATCTTCTTTACTTCTTTTTTAGATAGGAAATGTTTGATCACGTGGCGTAGGTACAATGCTACTCAGACACGCACGCTGGATCAAGCCTTTGTTATAGGACGAAAATACTTCCACTTTTATATCTTCAAAGTTTCTTTCTTATATTATTTATTCACCATCATAAACAGAAAAGAGGGAAAAACATTCAGTAGGTTATCGATACAACAGTATAAATCACTAAATATTACAGCACGCATAATCTCAGAGGGCCGAAAATATGTATAAATTATTAGTTGCAGCAATGGCCACAGAGTTCTCCATTGGGTGCCAGCTGAGATGCAGAATGGACTTCTTAAAATCGATCGAGTCCGGATCGAACTTATTCAGCATCGACAGGTTCTTGCGTTTGTTCGAGTTCGACTTTTTGACCTTGAATGCAGATTTATCCGCCTGGAGCACAATCTCACGTTCGTTCTCCTGCTCCTGTAGCGTGCATTCGGGGCTAACTGAATTTTGGTAAATCATAAAGTTGTTATTGTATGATCCAGTCATGACAGATTTGCAATCACCACTGAATTGCACCTCGAACTTGTCAAAGATTGCGTCGTTTTCGTAGGTATCGCAGAGACGTTCTCTCAATTGTTCGTGGATGTTGATTGTCTTAATTGGCTCGGTCTCCATGTTGATATCCCAGATCTTTACTGTCATGTAGTCTCTACTAGCAATATAACGACCGTTGGAGCTGAATTTGACGTCTGATATCGACGACGTGATTTCAGTAAAGAAGTTGTGGTTCGACGGGTCCACGTATTCTTCGAAAATCTTCGAGTGATTATCGCAAAGGGAGTTCATCCTCATATCGTTCAACTTGATCATACCCTTCGAAGAAGAGTACATGAAAAGATTGCAGTCCAGTGGGTGGAATTCTGCACTGGTTATGACCTCTGTCAACTCCTCCATGTTGGCAGGCTTGATATCGACTATATTGAAGGACTGGTCCTCGATGCCTAAATTCCACAAGTTGACTCTCAAGTCATCACTTGAAATGAACGTTTCCTGGTCTGAGTTCACACTTATCGAGTTTATGTGATATGCATGGGCGTTGGCATAGACCTTCTTAGGCTGGGCGGCTGTTATTGTGTCGTGATAGGTCAATCTGGGCAACTTGAGCTCTGCCATCGTGGAGCTATTAGAATCTATTAAAGCTGTAATTAGAGTGGGATTTGTCTCGAAAGATGATAGCTGTCTTGTGATATTTACGGTCGATTTGGGAGAAAAATTACTCAATTCGTTGTTGCTGTTTGAATTGTTTTCTGATACTATCTTGATCTGCTTCTCAAACACCTTCCAGAGCTTGATGGTCTTATCGTTTGTGGAAAGCAGAAACTTGGACTGGTTGAATCTTTTCAACCATTTGATTTTATTTATCTTTTCCTCGATCTCGAGAGACTTCAAATAGTCGAACTCTGCGTCATGGCTCTGGAACTCGGTGTAGAACCTGTACTCGCAGTTCTTTTTTGTCTCGTTCCTCTCAAAGAGTACAACACGGCCACCTCTGTCTCCGGTGGCTAGAAATTCTCCCGTGTGATCGAACTCCACAGTGGAAATTATATCTGCCTCCGTTATGTTTTCTATATCGCCTTTATCGCCAAAGCATTGACTGAATTTCCAGTTAGGTTCCTCCATTGTGTGGGTAGGTATGTGTATGGAGGGGCAGAGGAGGGGGTTGGGTCGTTATCGTTTGCTTTGATTGTCTGTATGGGGAGTGTACACGTTGTGTGCGATTGTAAATAGAGGATGGGGCGGGGTGATAGACGGATAGCGGGAATTGACCTGTAGGATGAGAAAAGAGAGATACGAAGGGATGTGTTGTGTGTGATGGGAGAAGAGAAGAGAAAGGGGGAAGAAGGAAACGCTGAGTGGTTGATTGCCGGATCAAGAATACTTAGTAAAGAGACGACTGATGTGGATGCCGATCGGGTGATCAATGGGGGCACGTAGACAGTGTGCACACGCTGGAGTTGCAGCTGCTGCCCTCCCATCTACACGAGGGAGAGCCAGTCTTGTCCCACTGCCTGCAATCTCGATCACCATCGCCAAAACGGAGGAGCACGTCGCTGAGTGCGAGAGGGGCCGTGTGTTACGTAAGCGCTGCCTTTTGGGAAACTGGGCGACGGCGACGTCGTTGTCGTTGTCGTCGTTGTTAAAGACAAGACGACAAGACGATAAGACAGATCGTTACAGGTTTTGGATTGTTCTAATATTCAACAAGATATATAGATACGACGTTGATATAAAGAGTAGTTAGAGGTACGAAGATACACAAAAGTCAGAACGCTTAAGCTCTCTTGGCAGCGTCAGCTGGAGAGACTCTCTTGGCGTTTTGGTTGAATCTTTGTCTGACAGGAGGGGTTCTGATCTTTCTGTCGGTTCTGGATCTGACTCTGACGATTCTGGAGTGGATGGCACAGGAGACACAGTAGTGCAACTTGTTGAACATCTTTGGAATTGGGTATTCGTCGTAGACAGAGGCTTCGGAGATGTCTCTGACGGCGGCGGCTTCAACCATGTTTCTGACCGTCATTCTCTTGATGGCCTTGTCCTTAGGGACACATCTGGAACAGTTGACACATCTGACTGGCTTGACGTGACCTCTACCACTCTTGTTTCTACCGTTGGATGCTCTCTTCTTTGGCATTGTGTCTGGAAAGAAAAATAAAGGTTGGCATAGTGGGGAAAAGAATGTTAGTACTCTGAATAGAGGAAAGGGGTGTCTTCCAGGAGTGCGTTGTTGGTCGGATTCGGATATACAGCAGCAATCGTTTCCACTGTTATGGCAGACTTGAGCGCTCTCCACTTCTCGCTTTCACGCTTCTTCAGTATCTCCAACGTGTGCAAATCTGTTTCATCTAATAATATCACTGTCACTGCTGTGGTGCAGACTACTGCTCTCCAGGTGGCTCATGGCACTCTTCTTCATGTATCTTCCGTGCTCGTATCTCCTGACCCTCCGACGTTCTCGCTGACAACAACCTGTGCTGCTACTCCTGCTTCTGCTGCTTCTCGTTGTACATACATGTCTGTGTGTTTAGTTGGCTTCCAGGGACCCTCTTGAATCTATCCGGGCCCTTCTTCTTGTGCACCACACCAGACGAAAACGACCCGATTTTTCACACCCACACACACACACGCTCCTCCTCCCTTCCTCACCCTCACTCCCTCCCTCCCTCTCTGCCGTCCCGCAGACGCTCCCTCGCCGCCAGAGAAAAACCACAGTCACGACCAGACCAACACCAACGCGCAAACCCTTCTCTCTGGCACGTGCACTGACCTTTTCTTCTATCACCCGTGCACCATGCTTTATTGTCACCGCAGCCAATCAGCGCCTCCACATTCCCTGCCCAGCCTTACAAATCATATGATAACCGCCCGTCCTCTCTGGTTCTCGGACCCGTCGCTGCGCTTACGTAACCCCCGGCTCTCTGCCCCGTTGTGTGTTCGTTTTTTTTCCTCTCTGGCTACAACAACGAGCAGTCACTTCATACGGTTTGCACCCCTCCAATTGCTCCTTCTGCGTCTGCGCCTGCCCTTCCCCGCCCCACCTAGGACAGCATATCGACCCGTATCGCCCGTCACACACACACAGCACACACCATAACGTACGTTCCAGTAGTACCGAGACAGATGAGCAGAACCAGAGAGCATGAGAAGAGCCCCCCTCGCAAATAGGAGGATGTCGAAATATGAGCCTTGGCTTGTCTTGCCATTTTAACCTTAATTACAGTTATCGCAGTCGTGTTCAATAGTTCCGATGTTCCATTCACACAATTACAAGAAGAATGTCATTGCGTGTCGGCATGGATAGTCTGGAATAGAATCGCAAGTACGAGCCTCAGCGTGTTGACACCAGTCCATTTTCACACCACTGGGATCACGAATGTTTTCTTGTTCATTTTCCACCAAAATGCAAAGACAACCGTGAAGACAACCGTCCAGATTTGGCACCGTGAGCACACGCCTTGGAACCGGGCTTGATACGCGATAGTGAGTTAATGGCAAATCGAATGATACAGTAACCAGTCTAGTAGCCCACAACAGATTCATTCCTTGACTCTTATCAGCTTTCCTCTTTCTCACGTCTACAACTGCTTTCCTTATTACTCTTTCGACATACTAACAACTCCTCCAATCCTATCCACTTTCTTTCCCCCCTAATACAGAATGTTCAGACAAACCTTCAGAATTGCCAGATCCACGAGATTATTCTCCACCTCTTCCCTTGCCAGAAACAACGCTCCAAAGGAATTTAAGACCGCCAAGACCCTTGCTGAAGTTGAAACCAAGTTTGACTTGATTGGTCAAGGTGCCAAGGCCGGTGAGGTCCCAACCGATTTGGAACAATCCACCGGTTTGGAAAGATTCGAATTGTTGGGTAAGTTGGAAGGTATCGAAGTTTTCGAAACCGAACCTTTAGACGCCTCTAGAAAGGGTACCATGGCCAACCCAATCCTTATTGACTCCTACGATGATTTCAGATACGTCGGTTGTACCGGTTCTCCAGCAGGTTCCCATGTCGTCATGTGGTTGAAGCCAACCACCGAAAAGGTTGCCAGATGTTGGGAATGTGGTTCCGTCTATAAGATAAACTACTTGGGTACCGGCGAAGACCACCACTGATTCATTTATGATAAGATACTGTTTACTCTAATCTCCATCTACCTTCCTAAATAGTTATAGAATTCAAAAAACATCAACATACCGAGTTCCAGTGCATCCAGATGGAACAAGTCGAACCAGACCTATCAACCTTTGATTTCTCCCACTGCTGACGTGTCTGCTCCCCTTTACACACTTCATCATCATCATCTTCTTCTTCTTCTTCTTCTTCTTCTTCTTCTTCTTCTTCTCCTTATTATTATTACCGTTATTATTACCTTCACAATCATTACAACCACTACTAGTATTATTATTATTATTATTATTATTATTATTATTTTATTTCTTCAGCTATTCATGCTACCTATGTATAGTTCCTTATGTATATATGGCCCCCATAGATAGTACATTTTCCTTTTCCAACTTATTGTTTTAAGCTTCTAGATCCACCCACCATTGCGTAGCATTTTCCCCACATCTACCGTCGCCAGCCGCGTAGCGTCAATGCTATCTTCGGCCCATGAAGTAGGTGGCACCCCCGAATGTGGGGTTGACTAGCAGATCTTCCTCTGACAGTAATATATTATTACAGTCTTCGACATACACAACATGCCAGCATCGTCAAATCCCGTGATTATCGCTCTCTATCCTATCCAGAGTACGATCTCCAACTACACCGAACTTTTCAATAAGTACAATGTCGTGAGGTATCAACTATCGACGCCTGAAAAGTTCCAGCAGGACATGCAGCAGGAACCGTACAAGGCTGCCGTGGCAATCTTTGGTTCTTACCCTGGCTTTAACTCAATTAGTGGACTCTTACAAAAATCCCTGATTGATGCACTACCTCCGAATTTAAAGATCATCGGTCTCTGCAGTGCAGGTTACGACGGTTACGATCTGCACTATCTAGCTTCGAAGAACATCAAGTTGTGCAATGTTCCCGTGGACAAGTACGTTGCAATGGACGTTGCAGACTGTGCCTTGTGGCACGTTCTTTCAGGGATTAGGAAGTTTTCTAGCTGGGACAGGCTGACGAGATCCAACACCGACGATCAGCAACACTCACATACGTTGAAACTTCGTGATGTCGTGAGAAATGACTTTGTCGATCCTGCGAAGATGGAAACCGGGTTTGCCTTTGGTCATATCTACCATGGAGAACCTATAAGACGTGTTTCCGGCAGGAAATGTGTCATCTACGGCTACGGTCTCATTGGCAAGGCCGTTGCGGACCGGATGATCACCCTCGGGATGGACGTAAACGTCATCATCAGAGACAAATCGAAATATGACGACTTCAAGGTCAACTTCTACTCTTCTTCAGACCAACAGGATGTTGAACATGCTACTGCCAACGCCAATGTGCTAATCGTGTGTCTCCCTGGGGGGAAGGACACGCAGGGTAGCATCAACAGTCAGACTTTCGATAGTGTCAGTCACGACTGTGTGGTAGTCAACATCGGCCGTGGTTCATGTATCGATACGGAGGCACTAGAGACAGCAATTGAGGCAGGAAAGGTCTCTCATGTCGGGTTAGACGTTTTCCCGAACGAACCTATCATCGAAGACTTCTGGCTCGATGAGAGTGGCGTCAACTCATCGTCCAATAAGTACTTCACCACATCGCTTACTCCACACTTGGGTAGCGGCACTTTGGATACCCTGGAATTTGCAACTTCCACTTGCATAAGGAACATCGTGACTGGGTTGGAAACTGGAAAATTCCAAAACGTCGTCAACGATTTCTGATATTTGAAACGTCAGCTATGCAGCCCTCTCCTATATTTAATTCTTTGTTAATACATCCACCTATAGAAAAGATACTAAAAAAATAACAGAATATGAATATAATCAATCACACGGAGTGGATCTCCTCCGTTATCTCCTTCATAATGCCCCAATACTCACGGTATATGCCTTTCCAGGTTTCGACGCTCTCTTCACACACTCTTACGGCAAATTTCCTCTCCTTCTCGAGCAACTGTGAAACTTTGCTGTATTTCTCGAAGTCGATCGATGAGAAGAGTTCCTGAGCCTCTTGGGTACATTTGAAGATAGCCTCATCGGCCTTTTTAGCAAAAAGCCAGTTCGAGCCTTCTTGGGTGTCGGCATTAACAATCTTTTCGTAATCGTTGCCTTCAAAGTCCCACGGTTTGCCCAAAGGCCAGTCGCTCCAGTGGATGTAGATTGCATCCTCAAGGATCTTTTTACCGTCCCACCCGAACTTTTCGACACCCATTCCTGGGCTGACACCTTCGGTATCGTCAAGATCGACATCATCTTCATCTCTCTTTGCCAACTCTCCAGCCGCGGAGTTTCTGTTGGCCTCTATAAGTCGGTCGATGTCAATGTCCAGTTGTAACTCCTTGATGGGCACAGCATTGCCTTCGAAATCGAACCTCCATGCCCAATCCCAGTATGGAACTTCAGGGTAAGACTCGACAACATCGCCGATGTCTCTGTAGTTCACTCCGTTTTTCAACGCCCTTTGAATACTTAGCATTGGCAAAGATTCTGTGAGATACCCAAAATCCGGTGCCGCTGCAAGGTATGCTCTGTGTTCGGTCAAAGGTTGTCTAAACTCGCCTGAGAGGAGAGCGTATGGAGCATGTGGTATCAATAGTAAAGAGGGGACCTTGGCACTCTTCAACCACTTATTCTGAATGTGCAGCTCCTCCTCCTCCTCTTCTTCCTCGTCTTCGTCTTCTCCCTCGTTTTTTGCCTCGAAAAGGGTGCTGTTGGCTTCGATGGCTCTGGTAAACTCGTTCCGATCAACTAGATCCTTCATCTTCCAGACATGGTTGACGATCTCCATGTCGTACTCCTCGAGGTTCTTCCCTTCAACGACTTTGCAGATCCAGTCAAAGGCCGACTTGTCAGGCATGATCACCATGATGTAACTAGCCAACTTCATCTCCGGGAACTGGTCCAGGGCGGCCTCCATCGAGGGCAAAGTCGCATATAAGGACCAGAAGAACTCTGGACCGAAACTCTGCTCGACTCCAATGAGGGTGTTGTATGTATCCTTGATTGGTACGGTGTACTCTAGCGGTGTGGGTGGCAAGTCGTCCACGTTTTTTATCTCATTCATAGACTCGATCACCTGAGGCTTCTGCCACTCCGGATGCACAGAGTAGTTGATGGTCGTGGCCAACAATGCCGGCGGCAGGAAGAAAAGCTGATCCATCCGTTTGCGGATGATGGAATCCGAGTCCATGTAGATGACACGGTCGTATTGGGTGAGACTGAAGGCGTGGAACTTCGTGAAGGAGTCTGACCAGTACGTCGAATCAGCGTCGTACTTGGACTTGATCACGTCGAACTTCTCGAGCTCGACGGAGTATGTGTGCCTGAGAAGCTTGACCGTCTTGATGAGTAACAAGTTCTCGTCTTTGTCCTCGAGTTCGTGGTCAACGTCGAAGGAGCAGATGACGTGGATTTTGGCCTTGATGTTGATCTTCCTCAACTGTCGCACGTTCACAAGGAGCGGGAAGAGTTTTGTCGGGCCCGTTGCATAGAAGACGTATGCGAATCTGTTCCAGTCGATGTCGTCGGGCTTCTCGATGATCATCGACTTGTACGTCTGCATGATGGTCTCCTCCGGGATGTACCTGACGCTCTTAGAGTCGAAGACGCTGTCACCGAAGGTCGGGCCTTGGTTCCGCAGGCTGGTGCTCTTCTGCTTCATGTAGATCAAAGATCTGCGGGGAGTGTAGAGCACTACGAGGGCGTACACAAACAAGGTAAGCAACACCAGCGGCAGGGCACGTTTAAGCCTCCGATTCACTTTTCCAGCAAGCATTTGTCAATGTCGAAGATGGACAAAAATTAAAAGTAGATGAGGTGATGATCTGACTAAATCTGTGGCTTCTCGATGCTGACAAACTCTGCTTCTGCTTCTGTCTCTGAATGGTTTGTGGCAACTACCAGAAAAGACAGACAAGAGAAAACTACAACGCCAAGAAGATTGGACAACGAAAACAGATGCAAGGGGTAGCAAGACAGGTCCCGCTTCGGAAAGCCAAGCAGGGACTAGACCGCCGGAGCGCCAGATTACCTCATGGCGGCGAGAGGTAAATAAACGGGCGAAAAAATTTCTACGCAAGGAACGCCGAGTTGCCCAAACGGGCCTGCCGAGGTGAGTCGAATAGGGGGTGATATTAGAGGGTGGGTGGTTATATGGAAGGCTATAAACGGAATGGGATGGGCAGCTGCTGCGGCTATTGTACACATTAAAAGATGAAAAGGGTGTACATTACTTCTTCTCTTCGTCCTTCTTCTCGGATTGGAGCTCCTGCTTAGTCTGCTTCATGATCTTGCGCTTCATGGTCCAGGAGAAGAAGGCCATGCAGAAGGGCAAGAGGATGTTGTTGAGGACGATCCAGGCGACGAGGATCCCGAAGCAGCGGCCGACATCCTTATGGGAGGTGTTGAACAAGGAGACCTTCATCAACTCGTAGGCGTTCTTGATCGGCATGGCGTAGGTGAACCTGTAGAACTCGGGACACAATGGGATTGGAGCGAAGGTGGCCGAGATGTTGATCATGACGAAAAACAACATCCAGAACCCCATCAAAGGAGGGAAAACGGCGAACAAGATCAAGGAGACGTTTTGGTTGGCGCCTCCAACGGCGGCCATGGTCAAATAGGAGATCATCCAGAAGGCGCCGAAGCCGCCGCTCCAGGAGTTGTTCATTTTGATCTGGAAGGCGGCGTTGAGACAGGTGAAGGCGAGCGAGATGAGTAGGTAGTTGACTTGGGATAGAATCATTCTGAACAAAATGTAGTGGATGGTGGTGGCCCTCTTGGCGACCTCGCCGTACAACTGGGTCATCCACATCACCTCAAAGAAGGTGATGATGATGATGTAGATCAATCCGACCTGGAGGGGGCCGTTGGTGACGGGTTCGACGGAGATGCCGTCGGTAAACTGGATGATAGGGTACGAAGTAAGCACGTTGGTGTTTTGCAAACGAGCAAACTGGGTGGAGGTCAAGTTCTTGATAAGTGGAGGGTAGATCTGCGTCTGGAGCGCCTGTTGGAAATACGACTCGAACCTGAAGAGGGTTGGCTCGACAAAGCCTTCCATCGCAGTTGGGTCTCTGCCTGTTTCGTAGAACGAATGGACGTAGTTTGTGGTGTCGATGTTTTCGGCAGAGGTGAAGGCGGCGGTCAAGTTCTGAGAAACGTCATTCCCAGTGACGTATATGGCTGCCCAGTACTTCTGGTCGTGGATCAGGGTGCGGACGTCGGACTCTGAGAGGCCGGACCTAAAGTCCCAAGTTGCGGAAGCTTGCATGTCGGAGTTCTGCGTAGCAAGTAAGAGGGCTTCGGAGATAGCTGCCGATTGGTCGTCTTCGACGGCGACAAGGTAGTGCAAGTTGACCAAACGGCTATCTCTCCGGTACATGGAACCCCAGTAGATGGGCCAAACGCCGAGAATGAAGAGCCAGAAACAGATGATGATGAAAACGTACATCTTAACGGCCTTTCTTCTCAACTGTCTGTTTTCCGCACAGAAGAACGAGAACTTTGGGGGTGGTCCTGGGGGTTTGATGCCCTTCTCAAGGTCCTCCTCGCGGATACGTTCGTGTTCCCTGGCCTCGCCGGAGGTGACGGTCTCGTCGTTGTACTCGGACATGGTTCTGAGAAGGCCTTGGCCATCGTCCTCCTCTGCGGGGTCGCTCGAGTGGATGCTGGCGGCAGGAGGACGGGCATAGGGTTGGACATCGTCCGAGTAGCTCGAATCGTTGGATTGCTTGTCACTCATGGTTGGAATGGACAAAAGAAGAGTTTTTTTTTATTGATTTGGTCGTTACTGTTTGACACAATCGACAGTGTATGTAGGTGTGTGTGCGTGTGTGTGTGTGTGTGTGTGTGGCGCTAGCAGTGTCTGGTGCGGAGTGTCTGCTTAGAGGGTGGAACTTGGATAGGGCCAGCAATTGGAAGTTTTACGGAACGACGGGAAGACCGAGTACTTATAGGACCCTGCGGCGGGAGGAAACAGGAACAGGCAGGGATGTGACGGCAAACGGTCTGCATTGCTTTGTAATCCCGGTATATCATCAATTTTAGGGAATGAGGTCAGAGAGGCCGTAAGGCAGGGAAGAAGAAAAGAAAGCCGGCGCCGCGGGCCAGAGGCCCGAAGCGGCACCAACACCGCGGACAAGCATCCCGATGCGGGCTTAGCGCCGCTAGAAGCGCGGACGACAGGTCTGGAGCCGGGAATAGAGGGAAATAGGGGGGAAATAGCCGGGGCGCCGGAGAAGACGGGCGGAGTCACAGGGCACGACGTCCGTGGTGTCGTGGGGGGATGGATACGAAACCACCACCTTCGGAGGTTAGCACATAATCAGAGGCGATGTGGAATGGAAAGGCCATGAAAAGAGACATTGCAAATTGTAATAGAGACACTTCTAAGAGGCAGAGCCCGTCTGGAAAGACCACGTCTGTCGACACAGAACGCGTTGCAAAACGTATATCAGATATGAAATGTGTAAACATGCTTGCAAAAACGTGTGTAGATCCTCTGGGCTGCTGACCAATCGGTCACGTGATTGTTTCTGCCTTTTGCCCATTGCGGACTCCGCCTTCGATAAGAACCAGGGCCGGGCGGGGAGGACAGGACGGCCCGGCTTTGCAGCGGCAGAAGGCACCAGAAGCCGGGGCCCCGCGATAAGGCCGCCGGCCCCGCATCACGGGCAGGGCCCTGTTTCCGATGGTTAGTCAGCCGGCATTACTCAGCGGGGCGTATAAATACAGGGCAGCGGCCCCTTTGGAAGATGACTGCAACCATTCTAGTTGAACTTTTCCGGAGCCAGACACACTTACTTGGTGAGACACCCAGACACACGTACACTGCAAGACTAACGCGGACACTTCACAGGGCATAAACGACTGAAATAGGACGATGACCTCCGTACACAACACACAGCAGCCTCAGCAAACACAGCGGCAGCGCAGAGAGGAGCTCCCCTGCAGCGTCTGCGACGCTGCAGACCTGCACAGCGAGCGGGTGTTCAACCAGATCCAGCGCTTCTACAGAGACAGAATGGGCGTTGTGCGGCCAAGCAACGCAATCCGGTACACGTCTGCGGCCCAGCTGGAGCGCATGAAGGCGTACTCGAACTGCGACTACGCGGCGTCGAGAATACGGGACTTGAACAACGGCTACGTTCCGAGCTTGCTCTTCTGAATGCCCCCAATACCCTCTATACCCTTTATACACCTATTTATCTATACAGTCGCCCGCTAATCACACTCTGCCTACACACACACACCCGACGTTTACACCGATGTAACACCCGATTTTTTTAGTATCTTACTTGATATTTGATATTTGATATTTGATATTTAATATTTAATATTTAATAATTAATAATTAATATTTAATACCGCGACATGTTTTGTATGTTATGAATAAATGGAGAAATAAATAATAAAGACGAGACACGCAGCTACACACACTTACAAATCGCTTCTGGTGACGGTGGCAACGTCCAAAGGCGGCTCGGTCAAGGTCTTGGCGCCCGAGAAAGGTTCACAGGACTCCCTCCTGTTCGTTCCTGGGGTAGGAGGCTTGCCTGCAGCAAACCCGTCGAGGATCTTGATCACCTCCTCCTTCGTCTGCAAGTCCTCGTAGAAGTCGTCGTTGACCTGCAGCATAGGGGCGTTCGCACACGCACCCAAACACTCCACCTCCTCGAGCGAGAACAGGCCGTCGGCAGACACCTCGCCGGGCTTGAGGTTGAGCTTCTCCATGACCGTCTCCATCACCTGGTCCGAGTTGCAGAGCTGGCACGGGGTCGTGGTGCACACCTGCACGTGGTACTTGCCCACCGGCTTTCTCTGGTACATCGTGTAGAACGTGGCAACCTCGTACACACGCATCGGAGGCATGTCCAAGAGCTTGGCGACATAGTTCATTGCCGAGATGGACGTGAACCCAATCTGTCTCTGCGCCAAGTCCAACAACGGCATGCACGCACCCTTCTTATACTGTGGCGGGTACTTCTTGATGATCACCTCCGCCCGCTTCTTGTTGGCAGCGTCGAACTCGAACGGGATCTCCGGGTTGTTCTCCTTCGTGTCTCTATGGACAGCAATGATGTGGCCCGATCTGACAAACGTCTTGCCGGACGCACCGGCAACAAGTCTTCTCGTATTGTTTCTCACTAGTGCTGACAGCATCCTGCAGGGGGCTTCTATATGTGTGTGTGGTCCTGCTCTCCAGCTCCTCCTGCTCTTCAGCCCCCCGCCCCACCCTCCTGCACTTGCACCCCCTGGTCGTCAAAACATGTCGTTTTTTTTCTCTCTCCCCTCTTCCTCTCTCTCTCTCCCGCTCCTGCTGGCGCTGCCTCCCCTCACGACCTCGACGAGTAGGAGTGCACGCATTAGCAAAGCCGCAGAGCCCGGCACCCGTGCACCGCGACAGTATCTTTGTTGCAATAAAAAATCCTGTTCGGCCTTTCAGCGCCGATTTGAACTTGCTCCTCGGGCTCAGCTCAAAAGAAAGGAGGAGTTGGAGGGTCAAGTCAGACCGGAGCACAGTGGAACGACCGTCCGAGTCGCCAGCACAGAGCGGAGTCGAAGCAGAAGAGGACACTCAGCAACAGTTATAAAGCACAGGCATATTGCAGAAGAAACAGGTCGAACGAGCTCAACGGAAAAGAAATCAGCTTCGTCATAGATAGATTAGATAGATAGATAACCAACAGATAGATAGAAACAACCATGGGCAACTACCGCATCAACACGCGGATCGTCAAGGTCTCGCACAAGGACGGCAACAAGGCATCCATCCCGCCGATCTACCAGTCGACTACCTTCAAGGCCGACTCGATCGGCTCCTTCTCCACCCAGGACTACGACTACACCCGCTCGGGCAATCCGACCCGGACTGTTGTGCAGGACCACCTCGCCTCCATCATCAACTGCAAGCACGTCTACGCCGTCAACTCCGGTATGGCCTGTCTCGACATCATCTTGTCCAACCTCCAGCCTGGAGATGAGGTCGTCGCCGGTGAGGACTTGTATGGTGGCTCCGACCGTTTGTTGCACTTTGTCGAGCGCAAACACAACATCAAGATAAGCCACCACGACACCACAAACCTCGCTCTCATGAAGAAGGTCATCACCGCCTCCACGAGCCTTGTCCTTCTCGAGTCGCCAACAAATCCGCTCATCAACGTCGTTAACGTCAGGGAGATTACCACACACGCCCATAAAGTCAACCCGGCCTGTATCGTCGTTTTCGACAACACCATGATGACCCCGCTGCTCATGTCTCCCTTGGAGCTCGGCTGTGACATCCACTACGAATCTGCCACAAAATACCTCAACGGCCACCACGACATCATGGCTGGCGTGCTTGCAACTAACAGAGACGACTTGGCCAAGAACTTGTTCTTCGTTATCAACGCCACTGGCTCCGGCCTGGCCCCCTTCGACTCCTGGTTGTTGATCAGGGGCCTCAAGACTTTGTCAATCAGACTTGAAAGAGAGCAACAGAACTGTATCAAGTTGGCCCACTACCTCGAAGGTAAGGGTTTCCGCGTCAGATACACCGGCCTCAAGTCCCATCCACAACACGACCTCCACTTCAGTCAGTGTAAAGGTCCTGGCGCCGTCCTGTCCTTTGAAACGGGAAGCGTCGCTCTCAGCGAGGCCATCATCAAGAATTGCAGTATCTTTTCCACAACAGTATCCTTCGGCTCCGTCACCTCATTGATCTCCCTACCGTTGAAGATGTCCCACGCGTCCATCGACAAGAAGGTCCTTGCCGAGAGAAACTTTCCTCAGGACTTAATTCGCCTCTGCGTTGGTATCGAGGACATCGAAGATTTGCTCGATGATCTCGACCACGCCATCTCCCTCGCCAAGAGAGAAGTCGGTCCGAGATTATAGGGGCCTGCTAGATACTTTAGGATAGTTTTTGTATTTTTTACGTTTAGAGTTATTAACAGTACGTGTGTTCTAATTAATTCTTCAATTTTTGGTGATTGATTACTTTTTGTAGCAAAAGGGAAACTGAAAAGACAAACGGAAGAAGGAGAGGGTCGGTAGTAGTAGCAATGACGTTGATGGGAAAAAAAAGTTGTAACAGTAGGGAGGATAAGGAAGAAAGTATAGAAAGTGTTAGAGAGGAAATAAGGGAGGGATAAGAGAAATAAAGTAGGGTATTAAAAAGGAGAGGAGAGAAGAGAAATAAGAAAAGAAGGGAAACAAGAGAGTGTGGAAATAGTTTGCAGAGGGTGGTACTATATGTATGTGGATGTGAGGTCTGGAAAAGTGACCACAAATAGAAGAGAGAAAAGAGCTTGGGGAAATGGAGAAAATAAAATACTTACAAAAAAACTGACAAATAGAAACAAGAAGTAAAATGAGTCCCCGTAGTGTCTCATCGTCGACCTTTCCGAGATCACCACCATCGGCAGCAGAACAACCATCCGAGCCATGAGCTGCTCTGCATCTCGTAATTCGAGTCATCACCTCCAGGGCCATGATGATTACGACGATGCTGTCCTCCTTGCATGTACCCTCCACGGGACGACTCCAAGAGCCCCGTGCGCTCGTTAACAACAGATGTGGATGCTGCCCTCGACTTTCCCGACAAGAGTGCCTTGTTGCTGCTGCCGTTAATGACATAGTAGTGAGCGTTCGAGTGAGAATGCGACATCGAGCGGGAGTTTGCCTGCTGGCTCTGGTAGTATTGCTGCTGGTACTGTTGCTGTTGTGGTGGTTGCTGCTGCTGTTGCTGTTGCTGTTGCTGCTGCTGTAACTGTTGTTGCTGTAACTGCTGCCGTTGTTGTTGCTGCTGTTGCTGCTGCTGCTGTTGCAGCGGCTGGCTGCCAGACTGTGTTTGTTGCCGCTGGTTGTATTGTGAGTTCGAGAGATGTGTCTGCTGTGTGGCCGTATGACGTACACCGGATCCGTAGCCATTTAGGTTGATTTTCTTGTTCTTCCCCCAGCTCCACCCAGCACCGTCATTTAACTTCATCCAGTCGTACTCGCAAAGACTTAGGTCCGAGAACTTGCTATCCGGGAGAGAGTCGGTCAGAGAGGTGACAGAGTGCTGGTTTTGTTGCGTAGGAGATTGGAGCTGTTGCTGTTGCTGCTGTTGTATCTGTTCGTGCTGTTGAAGGGGTTGTATATGCGATTGCGAGCTCGATAGATTGTGCGACTGGCCCGTGTGAATATCCGAATACTCCTTCGTTCCCTCGAAGTTTTCCAAAATGGACCGGAAGAGATTGATGTAGCCTAGGTAATCCGGGTCCTCCTCAAACTTTAGAGCTCTCACACGCAGAATGTACTCTGCCACCTGGACAGGTAATCCGCTGCACAGCTCAGGAATGGGAATCTTCTGCTTCCGCTCGCCGATCTTCTCATACTTGAGCTTGTTTGTTGGCGCCTTCAGCCCCTGCCATGGCAACTGGCCCTTCAGGAAGTACACAAACACGTTTCCAAGTGATTCCAGATCATCTCTACGTGACTGCTCACGCCCCAAGTGTGTATTTATCGACATGTATCGAGCCGTTCCGGATAACGACTTCCTCTCCCTGTAGGGAATGTGCACATGCGTCACAGGATCTCTGTACTGCTTCACCATGCCGTAGTCCACCATGTAGATAGTATTATCGGACGTCGTTGCACCGATTAAGAAGTTGTCGGGCTTGATGTCTCGGTATATGAGGTTGTTTTCGTGCAAGAACTGGATCCGCTCGACCATCTGGATGGCGAGCCTGGCCACCGTGGTGATGGAGAACTTTCTGCCACACCATTCAAACAAGTCCTCGAGCGAAGGACCCAAGAGCTGGATGATGAGGATGTTGTAGTACCCCTCCTGGCCGAAGTAGTACACCTTCGGGATCCCGGCTACCGACAAGTACCTGTAGCGTTCCCTGTCGTAGTTCTTGTAATAGTTGTTGACGGCACTGTTCAACACCTTATATGCCCTGAACTCGTCCTTGAGCTGTGGAGCATCGCTTTTTCTCGACTCGAACTTGATAGCCACCGGCTGGTTAGACCGCAACAAGTCGTATCCCTTGAAAATAATCCCAAAGGAACCTTCACCGATCTTCTGGGCAATCTGGTAGTGGGAGGCAATAATGTTTCTGTTCTTGCTGCCGGATGAGTTCGACGCCGAGTGGCTCTGTGTGCTGCCCGTGTGTGCTCCACCGGCACCAGTCCCGGTGCCCGTCGTCGCCGTCGCCGTGGTCGGGGTTGTGGTTGCAGAAACCGCAGCTTCACTGGGGTTCTGTACCATTGTTGTTGTTGTTGCTGTTGCTGTTGCTTTTGCTGCAAGTGTGATGGGCTCGCCTAGAAAAAAGAATGCTCAACGTATCCAGATGTTTGTGGTATCTGAGTGTGAGTGTAAATATATATATGTGTGGATGTTTTTTTCCTCTATGCCGGATGGCTTGTCTTGCTGGAACTGCGTTTCAGCTGTTTCCGCTGTGCTTTCCGTTCCTGCTTCCACGTGCTGGAAGATACTGGCCTGAGGATACTTCTGGCCTGCCAACAACACGACCTTGGTCCTGTGGTGGTGTTCAGCAGATATCCCTCCACAGAACCGTCACATTTCACCCTCTTGTGTGATAACCGCTACACGAGTAACCTGGCATGCCGGCTCGAGAGAGGAAGCCAAACAGAGACAGCGAGAAGAAAAAGAGAAGACTATAAAATGGACTATCGACGCGACTGCTCAGCTTACGTCAGCAGAAAGAGATTGTTTGCCTGTTTCATGTGGTCTGTTGACCACTTTTTTAACAATAAGGAAATGCCATATAGACCATTTCATGAATACAAAGATTACCATTGAGGCTGGCTTAGATTATATTTGATTGGATGCCCATTGTTGGGATTCACTATGTTTTCATTGCACTCATTGTGCGAGTCTGATGAGCCCGATGATGAGTGCCATAAAGACACAATGATTGCAAAATGGCGTTATACCCATAGTAGGGGCGGCTCATCGTGATGGCCAAATCATCTGAAGATGGTTCGGGACAGAGAGTGGTGTATAGTTCTAGAAAGTCTGCATGGAATCTATGCAGAAAGGAATATTAGTTATGCCTTTCTAATCAGACAGTATCATTGATGGTCACAAATTCTCAGTCCATTCCAGGGAGCAATTCAACTTGTGGAGGAGAGACTTACCGACGATAATTTTATGGGCGTCAACAGATCCAGGGATAATGATAAAAACATCTAATTGTGCTTTTCGTATTCAGAAAAATTGTTAAATTGGCACTTTCTTTGAGAACCTTAGCTCAACCGAAAGCAGCAGTAACATTGTGCGTGTTGTCGTTACGAATAATACTTGGGGAGCTGTTTGGTACATTTCCATATACCAGATTTTGGCTTGCTTTATAGTGAACAAAAAACTTGCTGGTGAGTCTTCGTTGCTACCTTTGGCTGACTTGGGCCTCGCTTCTCCATGTAACTTATGGAAGTCCCCTTCTAAATACGATTGTCGGGAATCTACAAATTTCGGGATGCTGTTCTCTTCAAATGGTTTGTCAAAGTCATCTATTTTCATTTGTGATTTCTTTGGTAGTAACCTAATGAATTTGGGCAGAGTTCGGACGAGATTGTTTAACAAGTCTGTCTCTGCAGAAGTTCTTGATTCCACTGAGATCGTGCCTCTCGTTTGGAAACAAATCACATGCTAACATAATATCATCACCCCGGTTACAATTATTTATGATGATCCTGCATGGGTATATTTCATCAACTTTTAGATTTACAAAGTCAATGCTATTGTAGACATCACCTAATTTTTCATTAGAGAACTTAACCCACTTCTGTAGAATCTGATACTTGCCATACTGACTTTAATTTCATTCTCTGAAGTATCAATCTTCAAAAATCTGCAAAAGTTTCGATTAAGCAATGGTACTGTTTTGCCAACCGCAATTAACATTCTGTTCCTGGAATAGGTAATTTTAGATTTTAGCATTGGCTTTTTCGATAATGAATATTTGGATAGCCACATCCGTATATGTTCAGCATACAGTTTCTTCTTGAGTGATCTCATCAGCCCTAATTAGCGGTGCCTAATTGATGGCGTAATTGACCTCAGTGACACCAAGATCTTTAATGATGTTTTTGAACCAGACAGGCATGTTTTGTGCATCGAAAAGCTTCTTAACTCTTTTTAGTCTTCTGTCGATCCAATTAAGGCCCGAATTGGCACATCTACATTGTCAGTTGCCATGAATAAGACAATCTTTTTATAAGCATTTCAATCTAGTCGTCATCTGCAGAAATCCATGAATTGTTACTGTCTCTTTCTTTCAAGAAGATATTAACTAAGGAACCCCTCTGCTTTGTTTGTTTTGTGAAGATTGTCCCAGGATATACAGAACAAGACTCAACACTAACCAATCATTTTCAGAGCTGAAAATGATTTTTGCACCTGGCCAGCCATTTTAATCACCACCAGCGTATATATAAGAATACATTCAATTAAGGTTAACAACAGTGTTTTCAGTATGTTATACAAGTTAAAAAGCAATAAAGAAGTACAGGTAAATATTGAACACTGAAAAAAAGCAACAGGGCAGATAGGGTAACAAAATAGTCTTTGAGCTATTAATAAGTAACATTTGTAGTCTTTGGATATTCAAGAACATCAAAATGAATATGTGGATTGCCTGTAAAATTTTCTGGCATTGACCAAGTAGAGTTGAAATACCAAAACATGTTGATAGCACCATCTGCAATATCATAATAAAAGATTTCACTGTCTAGATCCACATTTCCAGTGACATTTAATTTCAAGCCAGGCAAATCTGAAATGGTAGTGACATTGTCATTTGGGTAAACATCAAAACCCGAAACCAAAAATGTAAATGAAACATCACCATCTGATGGGGTGGTAATATTTGGATAAGTGATATCTAAAAACTTTTCACCAGCAGTAGCATGGATCCAGGGTTGGGTTGAGTGTAATGTGATATAACCCATCCGACCTTCTCTTACAAACCATTGAATAACAGCCGGATTGAAAGCTGAGGGAGAGTCGGCTGGACCACCAATTTGGTCCTCCATGATAGTCTCAGCACCAATGTGGATGTAATCGCTAGACCAGACGGAAATATTTCTTGGGTAGGTATCAAAAGGTGGGGAAAAGGCTTGTCGTGTAAAGTTATGAGGACCTGGGTATGTCTTAAATGATTGAAGCACATCTTCAGATAGGAGTGGAGCAATCTGAGGCATACCTAATGCAATTATATGACCAATACCAAAATCTGCGATATGATACATACCTGAGATTTGTTTTGGCATTGGAGCATATTGTCTTCCGACAAGACCCCAGATAGTTGCTGCCGTAATTGAAAAGTATTCGTTCATGTCAAAACCATAAGATCTGTCAAATGGTCCGGCAAAATTCTTCAAATTGGCGTTGTACAAATCCTTAGTTAAAACCATCAAATCAGCAAACATCTCTTTTGCGTATGAGGGTAACGAAGAGTTAGGAGCAGCGTATCTAAGCCACATACCAAGAGCAAACATATCAACTCCTGTGTATGTCGGAGAGTTGAATTCAGAGAAAGTATCATAATCTTGGAACAAATCATAAATTACTTTACCCCATGTTTCACCAGATTTGGTCATGTTTGCATCGTTGAAGTAGTTCCCAGCAAATGATTGGAGAATGCATCTCATCATCCAAGGATTGGAATAAGCAGGATAAAGGTTGTCATCATCAACACCACCAACACGATACTGATCACCTTTGGCAAGCAAGTAAGTCATATCTTCCAACTCAGACAAAGATTCGTTAGATAGTCTGTCGGAGTAGTCATTCAAGATAATGATAAATGCTGTGCCGACAAAATCTCTCCAGTTTGGATCCCAGCTGTTGTAAATATTAGGCTCATAGACACCCTCTTGTGGGGTTGGTTCGTCTGGACATTGTTGAATGTCTCCATACCAAAGTTTGGTTGGATCTTTGTACTGACTGCTATGAACATTTTTTATTATTCTTTCAGCTTTCTCTATATCACCGGGTCCATTCCTTGCTACTAAACCAACTGCATACCAAGCTGATTGACGAGAGTCGTAGCGCCCTGGCAACGTGTTATCTGCGGTAATGAGATATCCAATGTCATCATCCCAGAAACCGTCTTGCCAGTTCATGCTAGTCTCAAATAAATCCAGGGCATAGTTACTCATTGAATAATTATTTGGATAAAGGTTAGAAGTGACATTGTACTGAATAGAAGTTTCGTTATTAGAAGCAAGCGGCAAACACTTGACTGTGGATGCAAAAGCAAAAATTGAAATTCCAGCACCCTGAAGTAATGCAGTAATCATGCTTGCTTATTGGCTGATGAAATAGAGTCATGATTAACATTTTAAACGGAAGGTAGAATCCCTTGGCATTTCAGCCCTCTTTTTATACTAGGTTTTTAAGTTTTTCTTCCAAGCATTGCACTGCATATTCATGCTGTGACAAGAGATTAAAGATAAGACAATACATACAGCGTTCGAAAGTTACCAGTTACCAGCTACCAGTTAGTACAGTTTCGCTTAATAGGACGCCGAGTTTGACACAAGAGTAGTGCAAACGCCGAGATGTTCCCCGCAACCTGTGTTACAAACGATAACCGTTGTTTCCCCCGTTTTCGACTATCTACAATACCACTTTGGCTTCTAGCGCGACTATTTTTGGTAATTGCACATGCTTTATCTTGCTTGCTCTTTCTTGCATGTGGCGATTGGGTTCTATTGTTGTTGTGTTTGATTGTTACATTATCAACTTTTACTGTTGCAAATTGCATCCCAGTGGACAATAGTACTTGTGCAATAAGGAACTGGATTTGATAATTGGTTAATCTATTTGTTAAGATTTGAGAAAGTGCTCCATTAGAACAATTTTTTTTGTTTTTTTATATCCATGTAATGATTACAAAATCCAATTTAGTATCCATCCGGAAAAAATGCTATCCAATACAGTAAAAACATCTTATTTACACTGGTGATGTGGTTTGTACATGCAATTTCATAGGAAATATAGTGTTTACTAAATTGACTGGGTAGTCGGACTCTACTGTAAAAGGAAAAACCTCAATACAGGTATGTGAGACCGTAATTCTAGCAACCAAATGAAATAATTACTGCAACTTTATGAAATCTCCCTTTTTGGTGATACCTATAAAATCCTATTTATTGTAGATCTTCTTATTAGCAGCATGCGAAACTTAAGGATACTCAATTTGATAGAGTTAGCGTCCTCGAGTGTCATTTCAGACGTTGCCTTAAGTCACGTATTTGAAGTATTCAATTCTGGTGAACGAAGACTGATCACGTGACTGTGTTGTCATCGTTCATCACGGCAAGCTATTTTTGCACGAATATTACTATTATGAAGATGTGATTACTACTGGTGACGAGTCAAGGGGGAGAGAAATATATACGGGATGGCAGGGCTTGAAAGGGTTCTACAGACAGCTCTATTTCTTGCCCTTCTTCTTGCCCTTCTTCTTGTTTTTGTTCTTCTTAGCTGGAGATGCAGAGACGGCTGCAGCGTTAGCAGCAGCGGCAGAGTCTTCCTTGTCGTCCTCATTTTCATCAGCTTCGCCTTCAACTCCGGTCTCATCAGCGTCAGCATCCTCACTAGCTTCTGTTTCTTCCCTTGGTTTGTCGTTTGGATTATCCTGTGGATTCTCTTCTGGCTTCTCAGAGGTCAAATCCTCTTGTTCGACAGGAGCAGCAGCAGGAGTCTCAGTCTCAATCTCAGTCTCAGTTGCGGCTTCCCTAATTGGCTGTTCTTCATCCTCGCTTGGCAAAACCTGGCTGGTTACATGCTGTTTCTTGGCACTTTCTTCTTCCTCCTCGACAGCTTCATCGTCGATGACAAAAGAGTCAGTCGTAGCAATATTCTCTTTGCTTGGCGTAAGATCAATCTTAGAGGAGGATTGCGGATAGACCGGAGAAATCAACGTTTCCTTTGGCAAGCTCTCAGTGTTACTGCTGCTAGAAGGCGGGAACTGGAACTGTTCTGCCTGCTGCTTCAAGCTTGCCGCAGAGTTCATCGATCTGTGCAACTCCGCCTGCTGTCCCTTGGTGAAAACTTCTGCATCCGTAGGCTTCTGATCGTTCAAGTTGAAGTTCTGGTCGATCTTTCTAGCTCTGGCAATGGACTTCATCTTCAATGCATCAAAGTAGTTGTAGCTTTGGTTTTTGTAAACGTAGTTCAAGTCCTCGTCGTCATCGATCTCGTAGTTGCCTTTCTCGAGGTCCTCTGCCAAGTTCGACAAAAACTCGGAGAAGGAGTCTGCGACAACAAACTTTGTATCGTAGTCTCTACCAAAGAGGATGACCTGACCCCATTTACCGCTGGCGTTGGGGTTCAAATCCAGGGCAATATTGTTGCCAACGTTGTCCTTAACAAAGGGTATCCACAAGGGGTCATAGTAGATCTCGTTGACAAAGCCCGGAGGACAGGACTTCTGGATACCGAAGGGTAAAGAACCAGACTCTCTTTTCTCCAACCTCTCATAGACTCTTCTCCAGATGTTTGTCTCTGCGGCAATCGTCTCGAGGTCCATCAACTGGTACGAGAAGATCAAACCACGGGTTTTCCCCATGCTGACCTGCCCGTCGTGGATCTGGTAGCTGTCTCTGAAGGAGGAAGGGAGACTAATGCCCATGTCGGCCTCAAAGGCGTTCAAGTCATTGGCGGTGGCTCCGCCTTGCATGTCGTCGCCCAACTCTGGGAACTCGCTATCCAACCACTCGTCGATTTTGTCCCAGATCTCCAAGATGTCTCGTATTGGCTGTCCGTTTTCGTAATTTCTAAGTTCGATCTGGGAATCGTTGTGGAGCTGGGAGCGCATACCCGGACGATACGGGATCGCGTTGAGGTTGCTGCTGCTCATATTGGCATTGCTGGTATTAAGGTTGTTGTTACTGTTGTTGTTGTTCATTGAACTGGAGGGCCTGCTCTGACCGCCGAGCGAGAGACTCGACATGTTGTGCTGTAACGACATCTGGGAGCTGTTGCGTCCAACTAGGGGTGTGTTACCACGACGAGGCGATGAGTCGTCGTCGTTGTCATACTGGGCATAGTGGTCCGATGTCGTGACGTTGTGGATGAACTCTTTGAAGTTCTTGAAAAAACTCATTTCACTTGGTAGCAGCAGAAAAAGGGGTGTTCTGGGGCTGTCTAGCGTGTGTATGTGTGCTTGTGTCTCCTGCAGATGCTTGCTGCTTGTTTGTTTGGTTTGATCCGATGCGATTTGATTTGTTTGTTTACGTCGTCACTGTGTGTTCCTGCTTCGTGGCCCGCCCTTGTCGCCTCTAAACGTATCTCGATGTCTCCGCTCTGCTCTGTAGGGCTCTTGTATTCTCTCCAGCACCCCTCCTATGTCCGCCTATCCTCCGCTACCGTCTCCCCCACGTGGAGTGACATTTGTGTTGTCAACGACGGTGCTCCACCGCAGAGGCGGGTCGTGAGCCCAGACGACGCTCCCGCGGGCGAAGCTTCCGCTCGTCTATTTTGGGCGACGTCCGAGAAGCATATCGAGGTTACTGCCATTGTTGGTAGGGCGATCTGTCTGGGGAGTGGACGACGCCGGCGACGACGGGCGGGCCCGGGCCCTGCGGCGGCTAGCAAGGACAGTCCGAGCCATAGCACGGCTACGGCCCCGTCCGGGGGCTGTTTCGGGGCCAGCAGAGCCGTGAAGGCCCCGTGGGGGCTGCTGCACGTCGATGAGGTCGGGTTCATCCTCGGACTCGGAGTCAGGCACGTACTCGGCAGACTTGTGGGGTGCAGGCTGGCCAGACGGAGTCTGTGGGGTGGTGTGAAACATCACCGGACCGTCTCGTGTAGCTGCAGGAGCAGCAGTGTCTGCGGCAGCTGCCGCTGCCGCATAGCGTGTTTCGGCCTTGATCCGCTTGGCAAGTTCCCGGAAACTCTTCTTCACGTCCCGGACGTTTGTCGTGATCTGGAGACTGTGCTCAGCGTCAGAGTTGGCGTCCGGGTCGTCCTCAGGACCACCGAGACTTAGCTGCTGCAGCAGGGAAATGTGGTCCTCCTCCTCCGCCTGCACGAACTTGTTCAAAATGTTGCGGTCCTCCTCGTGCTCCAACAACGTCTCCAGCGCCTCCGAGACCTTCTTCTTTGTAAGCATGATCAAGTCCTTGTCGTCCAGCTTCTCCGTGATCATGTCCATGATGTCATTCTCCCCCTCGGCGTCGCTGCCGTTGCCGCCAGCATCCTCGTCCGTCGACGCGTTGTCTGCTGCGGCAATGTCGTCCCTCGATAGGAGCAATCGGTCAGACCGCACGTTGCTCCCGTACTTCTTCCGCTTGTAGTATAACACGACGTCGTTGATATTGGCGACCTTGCCGACAAACCGGTTCGAGAAAAACCTCGGGTTCTCCACCTCGTACCCGCCGGAGTACTCCACCCGCAGCCTGATCAACGGCAACGGAGCGTCGTCTTCTCCAAGCGTGCCATCCTCGAGCTGCTCTTTGTTGTTCTGTCGCCAGATCTCCGCAGCCCGCTCGATCATGAGCTCCACCTGCATGATGAGGAAGTTCAACACCTCCTTCTTGTTTGAGCTCGTAGCGCTTAAGCCGGTGTGGCTCAAGATGACGTCCTTCATCACAAATGGACGCACACTTTTGAGTCGGATCGGCTCCAAAGAAAAGTCTTTCCCCTTCACACTCAACACGAACACGTGCTTGTCCAGCGTCTCTCCCTCACTCAACGATGTCGCAATGGACGATCCTGCTTGTAGTATGTACGCACCAGTGATGTCGTTCTGCACCGCAGTGGGTTTACAATCGTGTTCGTGCCCCCAGAGGACGAAATCCAAGAACGAAGGCAAACACGTCTCCTCAACAACCTTCACTCCAGGACGATGCACGTGGTTCTGGTGGATACACATGAGGTTAAACCACTCGATACCGGAATCATCACTTGTGTCCGGCTCTAGAAACTCAAGGTTCCCGCTGGCCATCGTCTTCATCAACCTTTCTTCTCGTACGCTATGTAGCCCGTATAACGCCAAATTCGTTTCCCCTTTGTTGAACAGCAACGGACACACGGTAATCTGCTCGTTGTCAATGACACGCCCGTAATGGTTCAAAAGCCCGGCCACACTGAGCACATCGAGCGGAGACAACAGCTCTTCACCCGTGGCATCGTCGTGGTTCCCACTAATGGCATATAGAGGCATCCCAACATTGACGTTGGCGTCGTATTCCGCCGGGTAGACAAAATGCTTAGTTGCCATGGCGTCACTTGGATCAGAAACAAGCTTGTACTCGATTGGCTTATCACACCAGCAGTGCTCACGGAGTGACCTCATGACATGGTAGTACGATTTCTTCGAGGGTGCATTCACATGGAATAGATCGCCTCCTTGCACAATCATGTCGACGTCCCGGTTCCTAGCAATGTCCAAGATCTCGGCAAACGTTCGCCAGGAATCATCCCCCCGGATCTGGTCGTTTTCCATATATCCAACATGGTTGTCTGTGGTGAGAAGTATCCTGAAAGTGTCTGGTCCAGGCTCAATGTGTGAAATTTCTGGCATACCGCTATCTGTATGTTCGTTTTTATTCTCTTTCAATGACAAAAAGGCTCCTATAAGGCCCGTAAAGCTGCCCCGAAGAGGCCAAGTTTCCCGTTCTCAGGAAATTTTCCATGAGCTTTTCTTTCCGTTTCTGTCTGGCATACGCGTCCGAGATTCATGTAAGATCTTTGATACGAGTCTAAATTTAAAAAGTTAGGTACACAATCAATAGTAAACAATTTTAGTGTTCTGGGTAGTAAACCACGTCTCTGCAAAGAATGGTGACTCTTTTGAATAGACGCCTCCACTCGAGCGGATCGCCCGCCTTTCTGATGAAATCGATCTTGCGTGCCTCGAGGTTGTCTGCAACTTTGCTGAGAACAATCTCTCCGGACAACCGTCCATTGTAGTCGTCGATGAAGTCGATCCTGAACCTGATAATCCCACGATATATGCTGTTTTCCTTGAGTTGCTGTGTTATCTGTTGGCATTCGATGTCGTTATCGGATTCAAGAATGTTCAACTGTATTAGCGCTTCCGTCAGAAGAGAGACAATCGAATCTAAAGATGCAAACGAAAAGAACCTCGTGAAACTGTCTGCATATAACTCCGGGTGCTTCCTGATCTGCTCTGTTCGTTTGTGGATCTTCTGATCAATGATCTTTTTTCTCGTCTCGACGTTGATTCCGTCTTCCTTCCTGTAAAACTGCAGAGATGCAGGGTCCATAGAGATAAGCTCAAGCTCTCTCTGGTGCTTAAAATCCTGGCTGTTGCGTATCTTCATCCGCTTCGTACGCTCACTATAGGGTTGCTGTGAGACAGAATAAACGTCCGAGTACAAGTTGTTGTTGTTCGTATCCAAATCGTCTACAATGTGCTTATCAGTTGGCTGGGTCTCAAGCTTCCTCTTGTTGCTCTTCTGCGTTGCCGAATATTCGGCAACTTTCCTAAATTCACCATCACTCATGTTGATGTACAAGTTCACAAGTAATCTGGCACTCAGCTTGTTAGGGTCCCTGCACATGCCTTTGCTATTCAACAGACCTCGTTCTTTGGCCATCCACTGGTGCTGCTTGATCTTCTCGATGGTGATCCTCTCATCCACGTCAACCACTAAAATCTTCCGCAAAAGACTCAATGCTCCTAAATCAATTTTGTTCCATGGACTGATCAAAACTTCTCCCTTGTTCCTAATGTAGTACGCAAAATCCTTGTCTTCCATGACAGGCATTTCCCAGGCTATCTTGCCTGTTAGCAGAACAAATAACACCACTCCACATGACCATATGTCACAAATCGAAGGGTCGTAGCTCTCGGAGACGATCTCCGGCGCAGCGTATGGTGGTGAACCACACGACTTAGTGCATTTTTTTTTTGGCCCCGTCTTCTTCTTGAAAACACATGCTAGACCAAAATCGGTTAACTTCAAGTTTCCACTGGAGTCAAGTACCAAGTTCTCAGGCTTGATATCCCTGTGAGCGACGCCCAGGGAATGCATGAATCCCACAGCATTGATTAGTTGTGTGAAGTAGAAATGGGCAACATCTTGGTCGACACCCAGGTCTGGCTCTATCTTATCAAATAGCTCGCCGTTCTCTGCTAGCTCTAGGGCGATCCACGCCCAATCTTTGTTGTATCCGAAATCAAACATTGTAATGATATTTTGGTGAGGAACGTGTTTTTGAATGTACGCCTCTCGGGCTATGTCTTCCGGCGACAGGCCCTTTTCTGCCGCTAGCGGCAGATACACAAGCTTGATGGCCACGTATCTGGGGTTCCCACGTTGTGTCTCAGCACATTTGACCATGGCAAACCCCCCGTGTCCAATTGTCTTTCCAAGCGTGACACGTTTTATCGGAGGCAAGGGCGCCATTTGCGAGAGATGGTATGACTGCGACATGACAAACAGCGCTCGTTTGATGTTCTCGGTCTTCTCTATTCCAGTAATACCCTTTCCGAAGTTTTCTGCTGTCGTCCAGGCGAACAGAAAGTCTTGTCAAACTCCACCTGACCTTCCTGAAACGAAACGCCACGAGAACATGAACTTTCCTTCTCTGCAATGTTTACCTTTTGCGCCGCGTCCGAGATCTGGAACTTCTTCAGATAGCCATAGAGCCCGAAATAGGTGGTGGAGGGGAATAAATGCAGAATTCTTTTCTTTTAAACAGGTTATATAGTTGCAGAGCACTCAGATCACCACCTCGGCGAGGTCAGTGATCCATTCGGCGTCCACAGGACGGAATACACGCAGTTCGCCCGAGGCTAGTCTGCCCAGGTCGATGTCGGAGACCCTGACCTTCTTCACTCCGGCGAGGTTCTGATGGATGATCTCGAGCCATTTCAAGCGATCGTCCTTGTCAACGTCGTCGCTCTCCTTGACGTCCAAGACGACAGCGGTGTGGTCCGGCGAGCCAAATGTCATTGTGCGTCTTGGGTATTGGAAAACACAGGATTTGAATTGTAGGATATCACCACGACGGATTGTGTCAGAAATGGTTGGCAGGATGATGTCAGGAGTGGTGCCATCTCTAGCGACAAAGGTGGCAATAAGAGCACCATGGGTGAGTCCCGAAGAAACAAATGCATGTTTCCCGCAGGCCTTTTCGAGAGCATCGTGGGCTAGCGTCCAACACTCACCGTTGCCGACTGTTTGACCCTCCTTCACTTCACACCAGTTGGCAATGTGCTCGCCATACTTCTCACTTCCGCCGATCAACTGCGATTTAGTGGCTACTGGAGGAGGAATGAACTCGACTTCCTCAGTAAGCGTGTCCAGAGGCACAGGACTGCCCTTCTTCCAAACGAGCTTTACCTTAAGTGTGGCTAAATCACGTAGTCTGAATGCAAATATTTTGAACTCTTTCGTGCCAACAAATCCATGGCTGCATTGCAAGTCCAAGCCTTGCAAATCTCTAGGAAGATTTGACAGCTCATCGCTGAGGAACCAAAGTGAAGACAGCTCTAGATTGACTTGTGGCTCTTTCCATGCTGCTGCGCTTCTAGACGGTGGTGCAGCTGGGGCCTTATTTCTCGATGGTGGAGCTGGTGGAGGGGTAGCAGATGCAGCAGAAGAGTTAGAAGCCAATCTCCTTGTTGGTGGAGCAGGCACAGCAGATAGCGCTGCAGCATCAGGAGTGACATTTCTTGACAATCCTACTTTCTTTGGTGGTAAAAGTGGTTTATCCTTGGCTGGGATAGGTGGCTTTACCTTGTGCACCGGTTTCAAAGGTTCTGCAGTGAGTCCCGGAAGCGGGATGCCGACAGCCTGCGTGCGGGCCGCAATAGGCTTTCTGGAAGGAAGAGAAGGTCTGTCTTCGTCGACGCTGACATCATAGTTATTGTCGGCTTCTTCGGTGTCGGTTCTTCTTGGCAGAACTGGTCTAGCGGGCATCTCGGGCGTTGAAGATCTATTCGACCTTATCGATTTGGTTGATCTGTCAGATATTTCAGATCTATCGGCTCTTTCAGATCTTTCAGGTCTGTCGGGTCTTACGTGCCTTTCAGGTCTTCTAGGTCTCCCTTCATCATAATTGTCGTCATCAACTTCATCATCATCGATGGCACTCTTGCCACGCCTGTGGTGATCCCTATGATCCCTTCCGCCCCTCTCAAACCGTTCTTCTCTACCATGTCTCTCACCCCTACTGGACCTATCGTCCGCGTCAGGCCGCTCGGACCTTCTTCTGTATCTGTCGTTGTCGCTGTATTCAGAATCGTATTCGTCGTCATCTTTGTTCATCGAGCCCTTCAGTTTGTCCTTCATCTTGTTCAAACCGCCTATTGCCTGTTTGGCGAAAGGGGTAGACTTCTCCTTTGCCGCATAATAGCTGTCTTTAGAGAAAGACTTGGCATTGTTCAGAAAGAGCGACGTCGAGGATTGTCTCTCCCGTCTCATGCTCCTGCTGTCCCCGTGGTCATCGTCATCAGAGGAGGAATAGCTGCCATCTCTGCGGCTATGTCCTTTGTGACTGGTGGACGATTTCCTGGTTGACCCACTCCTGTGTCTAGGACCAGGACCGTCGTCATCGGAATAGGCCGCTTCGTCATCATACTCTCTGCGGGCGTGTCGTCTACCATAATGAGGAGGACCGTGGTCATGGTCATGGTCATGCTCATGCTCATGCTCACGGTCACGGTCACGGTCACGGTCACGTTCATGATCGTGCCTTCCTGAAGACTTCCGGGAGTAGTGTCTGCCATCGTCGTAGTCATCTGCGTCTCTTGAAGCTGCACCAAATCTGTTTCTGCTTGGAAGCGCTGGCGTCGGACCTTCATCGGAGTCGTAGTGGCGGTGAATACGACCGTGGTCATGATCACGACCGTGTTCGTGCCCGCCTCTGTCTATTTTCCTTGCTGGGAGAGATGGAGGCCGGGCAGAAGTATCCTCCTCTTCTCCATCAATGTCTCTCTCTACTCTCAATGACCTTTTTGGAATGTTTCTCTTTGGCGGAGGCGGGTACGACGAGGAAGACACGTTCTTCTTCAGCGGAGAACGCATCCCTTCTGCGTAGTCGATGGTCTCCCTTGAGGTCGTCTTCTCCAGTCTCGATGGAAGCACCGGAGGCGAGGACACCGATGAGTCTGTCGTTGAGTCCTCGCACATCTTCTTCAACGGAGAAGCCATCGTGGCGGCGATGGCGTTGCTGTTCCGCTGGGGTGGTGGTGGGAACGACTTTGAGGCGGAGACGCCGTTCTTGAATGGAGTGGCGCCCCCGAATGTCCCATTCCACGGAGGAGCGGGCGACAACCGGGGGGTTTCGTGTTCGTCCTCATCTGCGTTGTCCTCGTCGTCACCTGAGTCTAAGGCGTCCGGATCAAAGCTGAGACTGATCGGTTTCGACACGACTGAGTCGATGACGCTCTGATTGACGCTCTTTTTTGGCGGCGACCTCGACAGGGAGATGTCTCCTGTCTTCCGCAACCCTCCACGTAAGGAGGCAATGGGCTTGTCGTCCGTGGACGCGTTGTTGCTGCTAATCACCGGCTTCCTGGCTGCGGCCACGACGTCGATCTCGGGCTTCTTCCCGACGGCGGGCGCCAACCCCTTCGGCTTCGGCTTGATTGCTGGCGGCGGACCCTTCGACATGCTTGCTGGCGTGCTCTGTGCCTTCTGTTGCCCCACCTCTGTCGCTAGCTGCCTGTTAACGTCCCCGATGTGGCCGTCTCTCCCGTCTTGATAGGCATAACTGCCCATACGCTCCGGCCGGCGGGCCCGCGGTGCCTGGAGGGGCGAAATTTCAGACGGGGCCGGCCGTCATGAATCTGCACAGCACGACAGAACTGGTGAAGAGAGGAAGGGGCAGTATTGAGCCTTCGGAGAGAGCCCCAACCTGCGACAGCGGCACAATGAAGCTTGGAAACAACTACGAGCACGGCAGCAGCCCGTGGTGGACGCTGGCAGTGCTGTGCCTGCTCTCCGGATGGACAGACGCCCACGGCGAGCGGCACGGGCCGCCAGGCCACCATGACCCAACGTACAACGCCCAACAGGAGTACCAGGAAGCGATTCCGTCGGAGTATAACGGCTCGTGGCAGCGGTGGCACATGGCGCATGAACACAGCTTGGACGACTTCACACCCTCGGCGTTCTTCCAGCTGCATGCGGTCTCCGACCCAGATCTAATCACGCCGCAGGACATTTTGCGCATGTACGGGTTGCAGAGAGAGGAGATTGTTGGCCAGGGAGACGGGATGGGCGGTCATGACAACAGCGAGCACGTTTCGCCCGAGTTGAAGGACCGAGTGGTGAACACAGTGTTGAAGATGATGGACAAAGATCAGAGCGGGACTGTCGACATGGACGAGTGGCTGGATTTCTCTGAGAGCGGTGGAGAGTTCCCCGACTTCGGGTTGGGGCCTGGGCACGAGTACGACTTCGAGGAGGAGTATGAGAAGCACCACTGGTTGAAGTACCACGCGGAGAACGACCCGGAAGTGGAGGTGATGCACAAGGAGGACATCGAACACGAGCTCTTGCACCACTTCCACGAGATTGAGCATGATCACGACGGAGAGCACGACAACCACAACCATGGTGACGGCAACGGCGAGCGCAAGACAGCTTACAACTTGCGTGTGCCTATACTTACACAGAACATTCCACCCAGTTTCAGGTACGCCGAGTAAGGTGTTGGACGGGAAGTAAAATAGTCAGAAGTATATAGCGTATATTAACAGGTATGTATAGAAGAGTCTAAGCGTCTGTAGTGCTTCTACCGGTTAGCCATATATTTACAGAAAAAGTAAAGCAAGATGATTTTTAATTTTTTTTTGACTATAGACAAAGGTCCGAATAGAAGAGGGAAAGCTGAATGGATAAGAGAATTTAATATCTGATATAACGAATAAAAAGAGATTAGTATATAATATAAAAAAATATATTAATATGAGGGAGGAAAGCGGGGGGCTTAGAATTCCTCGTCGGAGGAGACGTAAGCGTCACCCAACTCCTTCTTCTTCTTCATTCTCTCCTTCTTCTTCTTTCTCAACTCGGCAGAGGACAACTTAGCCTTCTTCTTGGTTGCAGCAATCTTGTTACCCATAGCGTCGAACTTGTCTTCCTCGTCTTCCTTCTTGGACAATCTTGGACCGGCACCTTGACCTTGGACCCAGTTGTGACCAGATGGAACCATTCTACCATCTTGGACAGCCCAGACTTCCTCGGTCAAATCCTTGGTGAATTCGGCAGAGTGAGTGATGATGATGACACCACCCTCGAAAGCCTTCAAAGCCTTGGACAAAGCTCCCAAGGAGTCTCTGTCCAAGTAGTTGGTTGGCTCGTCCAAAACGATCAAGTGAGGTCTTTGCCATGTACAAGCAGCCAAGACTAACTTGACCTTTTGACCACCGGATAAACCTCTAATTCTGGAGTGGGAAACCAATTCGGCGTCCAAACCAAGCATAGCACAGTGGTCTTCAATTTCCTTTCTGGTCAAAGGTCTGAATTGACCAGAAGCCAAAGCTTCCTTCATGTCGACTTCGGCAACCATCTTGGAGTGGGATTCGATCACCTCACCTCTTGGCAACCAAGCGTTGTCGACAGATAACATTGGAACCCATCTTTCAGACTTCATACCAATGTTTTCACCCAAGAGGAAGGAACATTCGTACTCGTAGGTGTTCTTGAACTTCCGTCTAGCATGGATACCAGCAATTCTTCTTGGAGTTCCTTCAATCTTGTAAATCTTGTTCATAGCTTCTTCATCGTTTTCGTTGATTTGTCTGGAAGCTCTGTCCATGGTTTCTCTATCTTCACCGGTTTGGAATCTCCATTGGATGTACTCGGATGGAGTCTTGTCCAAGTGGGAGTCGATATGTGCAAAGGCGTGTTGCTTGATGTAGGCAATACGACAGTTCTCGTGAACGTAAACTTCACCAGTTGTTGGCAATAATTCACCAGTCAACACGTTGATCAAGGTGGACTTACCGGCACCGTTAGGACCGATGACGGCAATTCTGGAAGACAAAGAACACTGGAAGTTAACATCAGTGACTTGTGGCTTCTTGGTACCTGGGTATTGGAAACTCATACCAGAGACCTTGACGATGGCCTTTTGCTTGGTCTTGACACCTTCCAAGAAACCTGGTTCTGGGAATCTGAATTCAACAGTAGAGGCACCCAATTCTTCGTAAGATTTGGCTGCTGGAACTCTCTTGATGAATTCAGTCAAGTTACCCTTGTACTTTCTCAACTTGTAACCCTCGTAGTGGATGATGTATTGGACGGTTCTGTCCAAGAAACCAGAGTCGTGGGAGACGGTGATGGAGGTGATACCACAAGTGCACAAGTAGTTGACCAACCAGTCGACGTTAACAACGTCCAAATGGTTAGTTGGTTCATCCAAGAGCAAAATGTCGGCGTTCTTCAAGACGGCCTTGGCAAGAGCCAATTTCATCTTCCAACCACCAGACAAGGCGGAGATTGGCAAGTCCAACATTTCTTCGGAGAAACCGAACTCTCTCAACTTGGATCTGACGGTGTCTCTGTCACCGGTGTCACCCTCAGCAACAACGTAGTCAGTAGTTGGGGTATCAGCATGGGTACCGTCGATATCGTGCTCGACGTAGATAGTTCTACATTCCTGTTGGGTTGGGAAACCTTCGACTTGACCGTTGGCAATAGCTCTCATCAAGGTGGACTTACCGGCACCGTTAGGACCACACAAACCGTATCTTCTACCTCTCTTCAATCTCAATTGGGTCTTGTTCAACAAGATCTTGGCACCGTAGGCCAAGGAGAACTCACAGTTACACAAGTCCTCACCTTCGTCATCCTCGTCTTCCCAGACAGGTGGTTGTGGGATGTTGTCAACAGAAGTCTTTCTGAACTCTTCAATGATGTCCTTAGATTCTTGTTCGTGCAAGAAGATGGTCAAGAATGGAGTCAAGGCCAAACCCCAGGCTTGTGGGTCGATCTTTCTTTCGTCAATCAAGTCACCGGCAATGGCAGCAACGTAAGATTTGACGACGTTGAATCTGGCTGGCTTGTCGGAGACAAGCTTTTCCAAAATGTCCAAGTTGACCTTGACGTCACCGGCATGGGAGATTTCTGGGATGGAGTCGTCTTCAGGGACGGCACCGACTCTTCTCAAGGTGTTCAAGGCTCTCTCAGTGACGGCTCTTGCCTCAGGGTCGGCAATGACGTCCAAGTTGGCCTTCAAGGCTGGGAACAAGTTAGGCATGAATGGAGCAACGACTTGAGGGTCGTCAACCAACTTACACATGTTGTCGATAATGACAGCAGCCTTTCTCTTGATGGAGGTATCTCTCTCAGCTAAACCTCTGGATAACAAAGGAGACATGATGGACAAAGCAGCGGTGGTGACCTCCGAAACGAAGGTGGTGGCACCCAAGGCGTGGACGGTTTCTGGGACCTCCTTAGGGTTGGCGATGGAGGCAATCAACTTTGGAATGAAAGGCTCGATATCCTTGTTTTCGACGGTAGCGGTACATTTGGTCATGCAGTCGGTGGCGGCGTTCTTGACGTCGGCCTTGGTGTCCCACATGGCCTCGGAGAGGACTGGAATCAAGTCAGTCATTCTCAAGGCTAATTGGTCCTTGGCGGTGTCGACGAAGAGGGAGATGGCGTTCAAGATGGCCACCTTTTCTTGCCACTTGGAAGTGGTGGACAATCTCTCAATGAGTCTTGGCAAGATGTCCTTGATGGCAACGGGGGTAATGGCTTTGACGAGCGCGGTCAAGGTCTTCGTTGCAACGGCTCTCACCTCGGCCTGTTTGTCACCAGTCTTTTCACAGATCTCCTGGGTCAGCTGGACAATGTATGGTTCGACAGAAGGAGACAAGTCGGAGGCAGAAGCGATGTGGGCGATGGCCTCCAAGGCGTTACCGGCAGCCTTCTTGTCCTTGAGGGACTTCTTCAACTCCTGGAAGAACTCGACAGGCACGTCATGCTCGATGATCTCACCGTTGAGGAAGGAGGCGACGTTAGTTGCAGCATCATCCAAATTGTCAGGGGTGGCAATGGCCAATTTGTTGAAGAGTTCGTTAAGAACCTCAACAGATTGCTTTGATTCAGCAGCAGCAGACATGTTTGGCTATGAATGTGGGCGGTTGATGCGGAAGGGGGGGTGGAAGGGCCAGGACACGGACAGAGCAACAGCAGCAGCAGGGAGAAGAAGGAGAGGAAGCGGGGGGTTAAAAGCGAACACCACCGTGTCCAGGGCCTCTCCACACAGAGCATGTGCCTCCCCGAAAAAGCGAGTGGGAAAATGTACTGGTGAAAAATTTTTCCATTTTTTTTCCCAAAGAGAAACAGTGAAAAAAAAAAAAATTTAATTTTTAATTTGAGTAAAAAAAAGCGAAAAAGCAAAAAAGCGAAAAAGCAAAAAAAAAAAACAATCGACGCGCCGATCGGCGCGTCGATTTTTCCAGACGCAACTCCCCCCACCGGCCCATGTCGGAATTGCCGCATTCGGCACGCAGCGTCGACAGACGCAGCCCACGACAAAATCAACAACAACTACAACGCCCTCTGCGGCCTCTTCCGGCTTCTCTTCTCTTATCGGAGCCGTCCCCGCTGGCACCCACCGGGCTTACGTAACATGTCCAGCGGATGGCGTCCAGCAGACGGCGACGCAGGGAAGAATGGCAGCACGCTTCGGTAAATGCAAGGGAGAACGGACCGGTGAAAAAGACAGCTGAGCGATCCATCCACTTATCTAGATCCCGCTACAGCATCCATCGCTTCATACACGGCACGATTGGTCGAGCGGGCCCTCTCTCCCTGCTGCAGGCTGCCGTCGCTGTGTGTGCACCCCCTCTCTGTCCTCCTTCCCGTGGTCTCTTGTGTTCAGACCCTATTGCTGTCGAGTAGACACGGCCCTCCATCTGAGAAGGAAACCCTCTCCCCCCCCCAGATAAGAGAGATTTAGAAGGAAAGATATATAGATAGAGAAAGACGTCTGCAGACATCCCTATGCACACAGAAGCGCACAAACATCGTTGAACAGCCCCCACACATACACATAGTTATACAAAGACACACTCTTTTCTACCCCCACGTATCCAATAGACCAGCTTTTCTTGTTTTGTTATCCCCCTTTCCCTTCCTGCATCCCCCTGCTATTCAATTCTACCAACCTTGTTGCATTCTTCGGTCCCATCCCACACATAATGCACGACATACTGAACTCACCGCTCTTCCCGCTCGAAGAGCTTTCGCCGGAGACGTTTGTCAAGTTACCCAAGGCACCTCACGCCGAGTCGAAGTCAGTCAAGCTCTACATCATCCTCGCAGAGCCCCACCTTTATCTCGAGGGCTTCACCAAGGACGAGGTTCTCTCGAGGCCGCCTTCCATCCTCCGGGGGTGTCTCTTCTTGCGCATCCTCCACCCGGTGAAGATCAAGGAGATCAACCTCAAGTTGAAGGGTGTTTCCCGCACAGAGTGGCCCGAGGGCATCCCGCCAAAGAAGACAGAGCATTTCGAGTCCAAGGGCATCCTCAACCACACGTGGCCCTTCTTCAGCTACCTCAACTCCTACCCGATAACGGCAAACTCGAGAAATAACGCAGACTTGTTCATACCCAAGTCCGATTCGGACGTGTCCAACTTTTCTCTCGACGGCAACAACAGCACGCTGTCGCCCGTCACCTCTGCCTCGGACTTGAAGCCCGTGCTCTCGCCCGTGTCGCTCTTGAAGTCCTTCAGAAACACATCCACCACCTTGACTTCGATCACGTCCTCCTCTGACCTGACCACTTCTCTCTCCAGCTCGGGAAACGACGACAACAAACTCTTTCCGCCAGGTGACTACGTCTACTCTTTTGAGCTCCCGATCCAGTCCTCTCTGCCCGAGTCCGTCTGCGTCACCTTCGGCTCCATCACTTATAGCCTCGAGGCCCACGTCGAGAGAAGCGGTGCCTTCCGATCAAGCTTGACAGCTAGACGTCCCCTCAGCCTCGTGCGTGCACCCTTCGAGAACTCGAGCGAGGAGAACGAACCCATCATCATCGACAGGGACTGGGAAAACAGACTCCAGTACGACATTGTCATCTACTCCAAACAGGTCATCCTCAACTCGTACTTGCCCATCTCTTTCCGCATGATCCCCTTGGAGAAGATCAAGGTGCACCGTTTGCGTGTCTACATCACCGAGCATCTTGAATACTACTGCCACAACAAAAAGGTGCACCGTACAGAACCGCCGAAGAAGATTCTACTTTTGGAGCACAAGCCGCCAAAGGATTGCGACAACCTCCTCTCTTTGGGAAATGACGAGATCGGCGGTGTGGAGCTGGATTTCCAGGTGTTCATCCCGGAGTTCTACAATGAGAAATTCCACCTCCATCCAGACACCACCAGTGAGGACGTGCAGTCCCACCATTGGATCAAGATCTCCATACGCATCTCGAAGCCGGAACCGACCCCCGATGACCCAACCAAGCGTAAACAGTACGAGTTGTCGATCGACTCCCCTATGCATATCTTGAGCTCCCACTGTGTTCATGCCAACACGCTTTTACCTTCCTACGACGAGCAGATCAGGTTGGACATCATCAACAATAACATCAACCGCACCACTAACAGTATCACAGAAACAAACACGAATAAGACATTGACTCCAATTTCTTCTAATAGACAATCCCTAGACAAGATGATGTCTCCAAGGGATGACACAATTTTGGACTCGAACCTTTTCAAGCCGGACGATTCTGTCCCCGTGGAGATGCTGTCTTCACAGGCGAAACCATTCTCGCCAATCGCCTCTCCGCAGCTGAATGCCATCAATCCAGAGCTCCGTGAGACTCCGCTGATGCGGTCACTTGACTTATCCCCAATAGTATCTCCAATCAACAACAGGTCAAGGTCGGCATCGAGGGTATCGACGGTGAGAAGCAGGAATATGTCTCCGACACCGAGAAACACGGCTTCGGTGCGTTCGATCTCCTCTGTTAACGAGCTGCCACCTCCACCTTTTATTGAGAACCCTCCTACATATGCAGAAGCGACAAAGACGTCGAAGACGAAGAAAGACACGTTGAGCAGGAGAAGAGAGACCACAAACTCGTCGGTGTCGATGGACTCATCTAACTCGGGCAACTCCGGAAGCTCAGGGTTGTCCTTCTCTGCTGGGAAGAACAACAGCAACAGTGGCAACAACACGGCTCCTACCACGACGAGCAACAATAACGGCACAACGAACAGCAGCAGCAGCATCCCGACGAGGATCTCGTTGAACCTCGGCGCGTCGATGGGCAACATCTCCGGAATGACCAACAACGGGAGCAACCTGCAGTTGCACAGACTTGGGTCTGGCCTGATCCCCATCTCGCAGTTGAACCCTTCGGGCACGGGAACGACGGCGTCGAGCACGCCAAGCGAATCAACGCCGTCGATATCTGCATTCTTGGACTCGCCATTGTCGCATCCAGACAACTCGTCGAAGATGATGACGCAGCCTCCACAACCGCGGGCTCCATCTCCTTCGCCTGTCTCACCCACCCTCCCGCAGGGTGGCCAGATGGACATGGCTCCTTCCACAGTGACTAACGTTGCCTCGTCTCCTGCACGGGGGCGCAAGAAGGAGAACAGAGACCCTTTCTCCTACGATTTGGCACAGGACACAGATTTGAGGTTTAAGATCACACCGATCCGCAGTGCCTCGGGCTCGCCGTACCTACGCACGCAGCAGCATCCTTCTGCGACGTCGATACTGAACAACCGGGCGGCGTCACCAATGCGTTCTGCGTCCCCGCTCAGATCTACCTCCCCAGTGCCCATCGTTGCCACCGATAGGAACCTGAACAAGCTCGTCAACTCGACGTTCATGCCCGGGTTCTCGCTAGACGGCCGGTCTCCAGACAAGACGACGCGTGAGACGTTCCCAGTAACGCAGATGGGGCCACTGGTGGCCCCGCAAATCAACGTAACGGAGTCCCACAACGACATCTTCCCTACAACGGCAACTGCGTCGTCATCTGTCTCGTCTGCATCGCCACAACACCATCTCCAGAGACAGTCTGCAGAATTGTCGAGTGTCGACCAGCCCTTGCTACGCGACGACGCCGACGACGACGGGAACTTCTCGGACTCGTCTGCGGAGGAATATGCCCCTCACAGCGACGGACTCAGCGAGACCTACAACCTGCGCTCGAATACGTTGGGCTCGCTCAACTCGCTGGACATGATGCTCAACGGCAACCGCAGCCAGTACACCCTGAACAACGGCGGCGACGCCTCGGCCCGGAGCGGAGCGTCCCCCGGCAGAGGGGTTTCGTTGAACTACCTGGGCAACACCACGGACGGGTTTGACGACGGCACAGACATCACCAGCATGGGCCAGACGTTCGGCTCGGGCTCTGCGGCCGGCGGTGGTGCTGTCTCCCCGTCGATGTCTGTGTCGTCACTGTCGTCGCATTGGGGCAAGCTCAGAAACCCAAAGCTGGCCCGCCCGCCCCCGGAGTGAACCAGCAACGCTCGAGAAGCGTCTATGTAGTTTCTGTGTAGCCTGTGCAAGTGCAACGCGCCGTCTGTTATCCGGAGAGGCCATTGTCCGCCGTCCATCAGTTGATGCTGGCCTTCTCCGAGTGCGCCCGTCTGGGCCGAGGGCGACGCAACAAGTGTTACGATAATTTGTGGCAAACTGGGCCCGCCGGAGCATCGCCCCGAGATAGAGTTCGGGGGGGGGGCGTGCCCGGTCAGACCATTGTGGGGGTTGGGGGTGGGGTGCAGGCCGACAGGGCCGGCGACCGTTGTTGCCACAGGACCCGTATCTGGCCACGCCCCTGCCTGCTATCTCCGTGGCCAGGGACGGAGACGAGGAGAGACATATAAAGGTGGGGGCGGGCCCCTCCCAGACCGCCAGGCGTAGAGACGGTGGTTTCAAGTGTAGGCAGTCCAGAAAAGGCCAACTACGATGATCAGGACGCTGAGAACAGGATCGACGAAGACGATGACGACGACAACGACGCAGCCGGACAGATTTTTCCGAATGGGTCATTTCAGAACACGCAATAGCACTGCGTTCTTCTCGGCGGAGGAGGACGTCGTGGCCGACAACGACGAAGAGGAAGGGGTCATTGTGGACGAGGTGGTCGTCGAGGACGACTGTGACTGCGACTACACGTACGAGTGCGAATACGAATACGAGTGCGGGTGTCCGGACTGCGGAGAGACGGGCGCTCCGGCCTCTGTGCACACGGGCGGCCGTGTGTCGTGCAACAACGTGCACCGGAACGTGCTGTACCAGGTGTCGCCGGCGCAGATGGAGCGTATGAAGACATACCGGGCGGTCCGCCTGCCCTTCCGCAGCTACGAGCTCGTGAAGCGGCTCGAGGCTGTTGCCGCGTGCCACTGCACGAGTGTGCCCGTGGTGCTACGGTCGTGGCGCCGGGAGAGACACGCAGAGGAGGAAGACGACGTGGACGTGGACGTGGACGTGGCCGGCACAGATGTCCGACTCAGCAGCGCCGAACTTTCGACGTTGGACCGCACGCTGGCGAAGGAGTTGTGAGAGCGGGTGCTCTCCGCTTATGTATGTATATGTCCCTTAGCTATACAACGACTAATCTTATTCATTCATGCCACGCCTACAGCTTGGCCCGAACAGCTTCCTCCTTGAGGAAGTCGATCTCCGCCACGTCCGGGTACCCGCTGTCGACCCGCCAGCTGCACTTGGCCGGATCGAAGCCGCTGCCGTGCTTCCAGCGCCAGAGGCGGGCGAGCCCCGGCTCGAGGCCGCCGAGCACCCGCCGGACAATGTAGCGGCCGATGTTCGGCAGGAACTTGAACGCGTGGCCGGAGTCGCCCGAGGCGACGTAGAGGTTGGCGAAGCCTGGCACGGCGTCGATGAGGAAGTTCGAGTCTCCCGTGTCGCCGATCCAGCAGATCTTGGAGCCCTCAAGCTCGTGGTAGGCCAGCTCGGGCACGTACTTGGCGAGCAGCAACTTTGCCTCCCGCTCGCCGCCGACGGGGATTGTGTCTGCCGGGTTCATGTTTTTAAACCGTGGGAGCGAAATCGTCTTGCCGCCTGCGCCGGCGCCGCCGGCGGCGGCGGCGGCGGCGGCGCCCGCAGCAGTAGAAGCCGCAGCACTATGTGGGTCCGGCACCCGGTGGCAGGTGCCTGAGCCGGGGAGGGCGACCTTGAGCAAACGGGTCGCAGGGTCTGGGGGGAAGAAGTAGCCCATGCGGGCGTCGAACAGCACAGGACAGTCCTTGTAGCGCTCGTACTCTGCTTCCGTGAGCCGGATGAATGTCACAAAGAGTCCTGTCGCCGACTGCTGGCCGCCGAGGTCGAGCAGTCGCCCCGTGTTGGCGCCCAGTGCCACCACCACCCGCCCGGCGGAAAACGCCCGGCCGCTGCGGGTGATCACCGTGGCCTTGCCGGCCGCCTCGCGGACAACCCGGACGGCCTCTCCGTCGGCGCCAAAGCGGAACGCGACTCCCAGGCGCCGGGCCTCCGTGTACACGGCGACGAGCGCCGCCGAGGAGTGTGCGAGCCCCCCGTAGGGGTTGAACTTGGACTCCTCGTCGGCGGCGAGGCCGTTGTAGCGCAGGAAGGGGAAGCGGGCAGCGAGGGCGGCGCCGCCGGCAAAGTACTCGATGTCGAGCGCCCGCCCGAGCCGTTGGAGGTTATCGATGCCGGCCTGCTCGAACGCCCGGCGGGCAGCGTACTCCGTCGGCGTAATCATCACGCGGCCGCAATTGTTGTACACGCCGGCAAACATGGGGTTGCTCTTCCACTGCTCGATGGCCTCCACGCTGAGTTGCGTGTACTCGGGCACGTCGTACTCAGCCCGCACAATCTTGTTGTAGTCGCAGGAGGCGGACCAGGGTGACGGCGGCTCGTACGCGTCGAGGGCCGTCACGGTGTACCCGGCCTTGGCAAACTCCACCGCCGACGCCAGGCCAAAGACGCCGCACCCGACGACCAGCACCGTCTTGTCTTCGTTGTGTGTGCTCATGTCTTGTATTGTTCTGTCGTGTGGAGGGGTACCGGCATGACAGCACTCCACTCCACTCCACTCCACTCCACATATCAAATCGTACCCCACTCCACATGGCAGACCTGCCGGCTTATATACGCTGGGCCTCCTCTCCGGCGTGCGTGGCTCCGTCCCCGAGATACGTGGGCGTAAAAGTGGCAAGTGGATCCGCGCGGATCCACTTGCCTCCTCTTGTTGCCGGAGAAAGCCAACGGTGGCATGGAGAGGCCTGGGACGTTATATAGGTCCGGCGGGTCCCCGCAACCTTTTCTCGAGACGGATGAAGCACAGACGGGCTCGTGGACCCGACGGACTCGGAGGAGAGAGCAGGGCAGACCCGCATGGGGAGATCGAAACGGAGTATCCAGCACACACCCCCGGCGTTGCCAACGTCCTCGCTGAGAGGCCTCAAGAAGAGTCGCAAGGGGTGTTTTACGTGCAAACAGCGCAAGAAGAAATGCGACGAGTCGAGACCCGTCTGCAGCACCTGTAGAAGACTGAACCTGCCCTGTAGCTACGGCCTGCGGCTCAGCTGGCATGCCGGCAACCAGCAATCGGCCGATGAGTACATGCATTTCGTCGGTACCTGCAAACACACCTCGGAGAACGTCCATTTGATCAACTTCTCGAAATGGGACGTCATTGTCAGCTACACGTTGCAGACACAGCCATCGGCCTCTCACCTTTTGGAGCAGTTTGTGCACGAACAGTATGAAAAGGACACGAAGACAGACGAGGAGTACCGCTACGACGTGGGAAGAAAGACCTCGTGTGTCATCCCCCGGACGGAACTACAAACACTCCAGACGAGCACTCGCTACAGCTCCCGCATCAGCGAACAGTCCCTCTTCGACCTCTATGCACAGGTGCTCAGCCGGACAAAGAGCTTTGCCAGAAGCGAGTTTATCCCAAACGACTTCATACACATCGTCATCCCCGGCTGCCACCGCTTCCCGGCCTTATACCGCTCCGTGCTCGCGTTGTCCGCTCTGGACCTCACCAAGGTTGAGCTCTGCAAGGAGAGGCCTCTGCAGGACACGCACCTCATCACCATCTACAACTCGCTCTTCATCGGGTACAAGAACGATGCCCTCAACTATCTCCACGACATCTTGGACGGCTTCGACATCGAGGTCGTCGAGATGCTCGAGGAGCTTGTCATCACGATCCTCATCCTCTGCAACATCGAAATTACAAATAGGGGGAACAAAGAGTGGGTGCGTTACCTCACCGAAGCAAGTCTTATTTTCGGTGCCTTGACTTCAGAGAAGATCCTCCACAGCAACATCTTTATGTTCGCGTACAAGTACTTCTCTCTCCGATACATCCTTCTTTTGACAACTCTAGACTACGAGACCCTAAAAGGCTTCATGGACAGTACCCCATGGCCGATCATCGAAAGCATCTTCCTCGACAATACGATCGAGCCGATGTTTGGCTGCTCGCCATACTTGCTCCACGTCATCCACCAACTGACCATCTTCAACTACCTCTACGAGGACGGAACGCTGCAGATGCACGAGTTTGTAGCGAAACTCACCAAAATGTGGTACATCCTCAATACAATATCACAGGAGGAGATCGACGGCTGTTACGAGCTCACAGTCAGCGCCAGCTGTTATTTCTACGCCACAAAGATATACCTCTACACGATCCTGACAAGACACACGCTGGAGAAATTTTTAGACGACGGTTATGATCTCTACGTGCCGAAACTATGGGACCAATTGACCGAATTGAGCTTGAGCCAGAACTCTCTCTTCTTCCCCAATTGGTGCTTCATGATAATCACCACAAACGACATGCTCGAAAACGAGGAGGAGAAACGGATAAAGGCACTTCGGCTGTTCTATTCACTCGAGGTGAACTGGCCCTTGAGTAGTGTTGTGCAGATAAGGAAGGCTATCGAAAGCATCTGGAAAATATACGACCTCTCTGTAGCTGGCAACGGAAAGCGCCCGGAGGAAAGGGACAAAACAGCGCCCCCCTTCGACTGCCGCCAGGTACTCAAAAAGTATCAGTATATGCTGGCGCTAACGTAAACCGTTAAGGTGATCTTTTCCTTCCCCCTCTAATTTTGTGCGTAACCTTTGTACTAGCAACCCTCTTCATCCCATGCATCCTGTTAACCCCCCCGGCTCCCCAGATAAGCACGATAAGCAAAAAAATGTGTCAATTGCGGGGCGGCGCATTCAGTTGCCGTTTTTAATGGCCGGTGTCAAAAAAGTGCATATCGGGGCCAGCGCATCCGGTTGCCGTGGATCTTCCAGGTCGATAAGCACAAGATAGGTCATGATCGACAAAACAAGCATCTATTATAAATATCCACATGATGGACACCGGCAGAAGCATTTTGCGAAAAACTCAGAGGAATGGATCACACCTAAACTTTTCTGTTTCATTTCTCTTCTTCATCCTTGAGGCACACCAATGACTTCAGACAAGGAAAACAACACCACCGTTGCCAGCCGTGACATCAACTCGGACTCGAAGGAGTCCAACTATGAGGTGTCTGTGAACCCGCAGCTTTCGGCAATTCTCTCGTTGAACGATGAGGTCAACAACATGGACATCAAGGATATGGACGAAGCGTACCAATTTTTGGATGCCGAGACTGAGGAGCTGGTATTGGACCCAGCGTACGAAAAGAAGCTAGTCAGGAAAATCGACTTCCACATCATGACTATCATCTGTGGTTTGATGGCTGTCCAGATGATGGACAAGACAACCAACTCGTATGCCGCTTTGATGGGGTTGAGAGCAGATTTGCACATGTCCGCCGAGGAATATAGTTGGGTCGGTTCCTCTTTTTACTTGGGTTACTTGGTCTTCGAGTATCCTGCCAACTTGATTTTACAAAAATTACCATTATCAAAGACTCTTGGTCTAGCAATCATTCTATGGGGTGTTGTTTTGATGTGCCATGCTGCTTGTAAGGGTGCTGCAACGTTTCTTCTCTGCAGAACAATCTTGGGTATTTTTGAAGGTTTCATGAACCCATCCTACATTATCATGACAAGTCAGTGGTACAGAAAGGAAGAACAGTTCATGAGAACGTGTTTGTGGTACGGATTCCAAGGTTTGGGTACTCTTGTGGGTGCTTCTATTGCCTACGGTCTTCAGGTTCACAGGGCTGGTTACCATGCCTTTGCTTCTTGGAAGTGTTTTTACATCATTACTGGTGCCATTACCATCTTCCTCGGATTTGTCTCAGCTTTACATGTTCCTGATGTTCCTGTCAAAGCCTGGTTCCTAAACAAAAAGGATAAGATGTACGCCATCGAGAGATCGAAGTCAAACCAACAAGGTTTCGGTAATAGAAAGTTCAAGAAATACCAACTCATCGAGGCATTCAAGGACCCTGTCATCTATTTCATATTCATCTACGCAATGTCATATGCCATTCCAAATGGTGGTTTGAACAACTTCGGTTCCATCTTGCTTAATGAGGACTTCGGATTCTCTTCCCAGCAGTCGAGTTTGATGAACATGCCAGGTGGTGGTCTTGATATTATCTTCCCTCCTGCTGTTGCCCTCATTAACCATTACTGGTTGAAGGATTTTAAAATCATCTCCATGGTTATCATCAACCTTCTCTGTATTGTCGGTACATGTTTGCTTGCGTTCACCGACCACAGAGGTTCTAAACTAACTGGTTATTACACATTGTACATCTCGACAACTAACATGGCCGGTGTTGCCTCACTAGTCTCTTCCAACGTAGCAGGCCACACAAAAAAGATTACCACAAGTACAATCTTCTTGGTGGGATACTGTGTTGGTAACATGATTGGTCCTCAGACATTCCGTGAAAGCCAAGCACCAGGTTACGCTGGTGCCAAGACCGCCATGTTAGTGTCATACTGTGCTGGGGCGGTCGCTTTATTGGGTATCTACTGGATCTATCTCAAGAGAAACAGAAGTCGTGCTGCACAAAGAAAGCAAGCCGAAGAGGTCATTGCTACAGACAAGCTCGCTTTCGCAGATTTGACAGATCTTCAAAATCCTGAATTCATCTACGATTTGTGACAACTTTCCAGTTATCACCCTCTTTTTTACGTTCACTCTTTGAATACTATTCAACTTTTCCAATATTTTCTTCTCCTTTAGACCACTTTTTATATCATTCTTTATAACAGAGTAATTATAGTCTATGCTTGCTAGCATTGTCAGGTACAAGGCGGCGCAGTAATTTGGGAATGATGATTATTAGTTTTGTAAACTCAGAAACACAAAAAACAGCAAGAAAAATACTATAAAATGAAAGTAAGATTTTAATAATGTGAATAAAATGTATTAAACCATAAGAAGTGTATTTTTTCAAAAAAAAAATAACAATTGTAAACTATTACTGAGTTCCACAATTATTTCTTTTTTCTCAAATTCTTGAACCAGGTCAAAACTGGTGTCAATGGATTAACCCGTCTCACTCTGAAAATATAGTAAAGACTAACCATGGCACAAATATTAAAGCCAATGTAGACACAGAAGAACCCGATGTTACGCCATCTTTGACTGTACTTGATTTCAATTGCCTCCAAGTATTGGTCGCCGACAGAGTACTTACAAACAGCACAGTTGGAGGTATCATTTGGATTGTTTACATACCCGTAACTGTAAAGGTAGAAAGGTTCCAAATACTCGCCACATGTGAGACCTGTTGGTGGATCAAGGTAGTTGTATTCGTCTTTAGCACAAGTAACTTTACGGCCGTGAAGTGAGGTACCGAATAGATTACCAACAAAGTATGTCAATGGAGAAATTCTCCACATAAATTTCCAGAAACCAGGCATTAATGCTGGGATTTGAAAAACACCACAGAATGCCATGGTAAAACTGAAAATGAGACCCATTATAACATTTGCAGATGGTAAATCAGGCGATGGGTATAAAATAGCCAAGGCAAGAGCAGGGTAATATAATGAGTAGAAGAAACAATAGGTAAACCACCAGAATCCACATCTTGATGGTGCGTTGTCAAACTGAACAGGGAAGTACCAACCAATAAAGTAAAGAGTTGAAAAGACCATACAATATGGAACTTCATTGACGTATTGCGCAATCAAAAGGCATGACCAATGGAAAGTATTGGACTTTGATTCACGAACCTCAAACAATTCTCTCGAAGCAATGGCATACGTTTGAATCTGGTTCATAATTGGAGCACTTACAACCAAAGTAAGAAAAGTGGCAAACATGACATCCTGCATACCTACAATTGTGTGTGAGGCATTCCAGAAAGAGAAACCTGTGAACAAACTACCAATAACATACAAGAAAAGTTTTGGTGCCACGTAGGGAAGAGATCTGTACAACTGAAGGGCGGTTCTCTTGTTGACTTGGTAAAGTTGATATGTGTAGGGAGTTGCAAACGTTTTCTTCAGTTCCTCATCGACTTCAGTAGTAACATGACTTCCCGTTTCTATGAGTTCATCAATTTTAGCTGAAACCTGTTTACATTCATCACTTTCCAGCCAAATCTCATGCCAATCTTTCGATACTGCAGATGTAGCGCCTGCACCAATGATTTCCAACATATATTCAGCGGGATTATCGGCTTCTGAACATTTGACGCCACTTCTCTTCTCTAGGTAATCCAACAAAGTTCTTGAATTTTTTCCAATGTCACCGAAGTAGACAGTCTGACCACCTCTCTTTAATAGAAGTAACCTATCAAACTGTTCGAATAGAACAGCTGAAGGCTGATGAATAGTACACAAGATTGCCTGACCTGCTTGTGCTAGTTCCTTCAAAACTTGAACAATTGCCCATGAAGATTGAGAATCTAAACCTGACGTAGGCTCATCCAAGAATAACAAAAGTGAGGGCTTTGCAACCAATTCCGTAGCAATTGACAATTTTTTCCTCTGTTCAACATTCAAACCGTAACCGGGAACACCTGCAATGGAATCTGCATAGTCCTCCATATGTAAGATTTTCATCACTGTTTCAACATACTCGAGTTTTTCGGCATCCGGGACACTTTGTGGTCTACGTAATCGAGCACTGAACATTAACGATTCCTTGACAGTTAGTTCGGAGATGTGTAAGTCCTGCTGTTGGACATAGCCTGTTCTCCTCTCAAATGATAAATCAATCGGTTTACCGTTGACCAACATATCACCGGTAACAACTCCGACTTCCGTACGTCTCGAGAGGACGTTCAATAATGTTGTCTTACCAGCACCCGACTCTCCAATTAAGGCAGTCATTGTACCCGGAAGGACGTAACCTTGAATGCTGTCGAGCAACTTCTTCTCAGTGCCATCGTAGGGGACGACGTAATCAACATTTTTCCAACAGAAAATATCACTTGAGCCCAATTCCTTAAAGGCAGACTTAGCAGTTTCTGTCTGGTCGATATCATTACTATCGTCTCCTAAAGCGGCACCCATTTTCTCCAGGTCTTCATCAAGCTCGTCATCGTTGCTTTCTGAGCTCTCGTCTCTCTCGATGACGTGCTTATGCAATTCGTCGTCAGCTGGGGCAATCTGCTTGAAATGGTCAATGAGCGCTTTGCTTACTCTCGCATTTTTGATAAGCACCAATTTGTCCGAGGTGGATGGGATAGGGTTGTATATTTCGACGGCAAGGGAGTTGATGATCAAATAGCCCACGATGAAGATAAACATGAACCCGAAGTTTCTCCAACAGTGAGTAAATGCATACGTGAAGGAGAGTTTCAAATAGATGTCTCCATTGACGTCATTGGAACCGTTGTACAATGCCTTTGATGCGGCTGCACCGACGAAACCACACACTTGGTTGACCTTTGGATCCATGACAGTGTAGAAAGGTCCGTAGGGGATCAAATTATTGATGGAACATTCCATACGCAAGTTGTGAAACTGCATGGTGATCATCGACTCAAAGGCGTAAAGAATAGGATTTGTGTATGCGAACCACTTGAACCACCAGTACATGTTATCCATCTGTATCATGTAAGAGGAGTAGACACCTAAGCCGAGTAAGATGACACCACAAATGGCCATTGCAGAGGATAGGTTAGGCATGAAAGAGGAGAAAAGGGTGAAAAGACCACTGACGGCCTGGACGACCAAGTTGACCATCAATAAGAACTGGAAAAACGGGCCCGGCTCACGCTTCATGTTAGAAAGGAAGTACATGATGATGGTAAATAATATGATGGCAAAGAGACGTACGGGGAACTGTACTAACTGTTTGGATATTAACTCTGCTGAAGGATGGTACATGGTGTACGCATATTGCTTGTTCAAAATGGGTTTGTCCTGGAAGAGGACGGGGGTCTCGGCTAGGGTCATGATACTGAAGTAGAGACATGCAAAGAAAATGATACCACTACGGGAGAAGGCTCCGAGGGTGGATGTTGGGGTGTTGTAACCAAGGGAGCCGATAATGAGTGACTGGACGACGGAGGCAGAGATAAAAGTGATAGTATATGCCCTGTTGTTGAGAATGCTCTGTGCCCGTCTGTGGCAGCAAACCTTCAACTGAGAGATGTAGTTCAAAGTGTAGAGAGAATGCTTAGATGTCCATTTCTCCTTCAAGCGCTCACGGACAGACTGGACTCCATCGAAGGTGTCCTTGCTGGTGTGGGCCTGGAGTTTCTCGTCAACCTCCTGCTGCAAGCGAGCGTATTCGGGGGAGTTGTGCCAGTAAAGCTCGAAGTCGTCTGCGGAGATGGGAAGGTTCCTCACGCCCGGTTTGGATTTCCTTGCAAGCGGGTCAGTGACACATGTCAAGAATTCACAACTGGTCTGGCGGCTCTCCTTGATAAAGCCCATGTTCTCGAAGTATGTGACAGCATCGTGAATCTGGCCAAAGTAGACCTGCCTGCCGAGGTACAAAATGGTGACGTAGTCGAAGAGCTCGTAGATCTTCTCCGAGGCCTGGTAGATAGTGACAATGGAGGAGATTTTGTTGACGTTGGTGAAGGTCCTCAATGCTTGAGTGAACTCCAACGCGGTGGAGGCGTCCAAGCCTCTGGTGGCATTGTCGAAGCAGTAGACAGAACCTTCAGAAACCATGGCCTCTGCAATGGATACTCTTTTGCGCTCTCCACCGGAGATCCCTCGGACGAAGTCGTTACCGACGATGGTTTTCTCGACGTGCTTGAGGCCGAACAAGATCTCGTAGAGGTTCATGATGTTTTCGATGTAGACCTTGCGGGACTCGTTGTCGACACGCACGTTGGGCGTCTTGCAGCTGATTGCGAACTTGAGCGTCTGGCCGACGGTCAAGTAGGGGAAGTGGACGTCCAACTCTGGGTTGTAGATAAGGAGGTTTTTAAAGAACTTGAACATCTCCTTGGACTCGATGCCGCTGAAGGAGAGCTGGCCGTCAGTGCGAATGTACGTCTTGCTCTCGCCGGAGAGGGTTTTCAAGAGCGTGGAGCAGCCTGCGCCGGGTCTGCCCAAAACCAAGGTCATTGTCCCCGGGAGGGCGTACCCGGAGACGTCCTTGATGACCTTTCGCTTCTTGGCGAGTTTGGAGAAGTCAAAGGTTTGGTTGTGCTTTTTCTTGCGCAACTTGTCGACGAGCCAGACAATCGGGAAGAAGAAGACGGACACGTCCTTCAACACGGACGCAGACACGTTTCTACCGATGACGGTGAGGTCCTTGAAGACGACCTCAAACTGCGGCTTCGGGACATTGCTGTCCGCATTGAAGTTGACCACGTACTGGAGGATCTTCTGGAGGTCGAAGTCCTGCGGGTCGAGCTGGAACGTCTCCATCTCGTTGGCAGTCATCTTCGCCATCTGCTGCGAGAGCGTCGAGAGTCTTGTCATCACGTTCATCGTCGGGTCGTTACCCGTGAGCGACCTCGACAACGACCGGTGGATGCTGTCGTTGAGGTCGTTGTAGTACTCAGTCGTGCCTGGCTGCGGCACCAGAATGCTGTTTGCCGAGTTGTCGTCGCTGGTGTCCCCGGAGGTGTCATTGTCATTGCCAGTGTTAGGGGTGCCGTCCTCGACAGTGTCATCGATGGATTTCGACATGGAATATCGGTTCTGTAGGGCTGGTGCACTCGCTATGCTGAAGGTCCTCTTAACTGCTGTTCCTCACTGTCCTACACAGATATGATGCTTGATACAGGTAAGAAGGAGAGAAGAAGGACAGGGACTGTGTGTTTTGCACAAGAAAACAAGCTTTGTTCCGGAAACGTGCCCTGCTGGTGGCTGTGTGTCTTCGCCCGGCTCCGTCACCATCACCGTCCCCTGCTCCTGCTCCTGCTCCTGCTCCTGCTCCTGCCCCCCCTGCTTCCCTCCAGCACAAAACGGCCACAGACAGATGCCCCCGGACACCCAAAGCAGACACCGTGCATGTCATGCTGCCGCCCGGACAAAAACAGACAAACGGCCGGAACGGGGCCTCGTCAGCTGACCATCTGCCCGGGACAACTCATGTCGGGCCGCTAGCCCAATCGGGCAAGCCGCGCCGCGAGTTCCTCCGGGGTGTGTTGGATGTGCTTCGCCACACCGCCGCGCCCGCTGCCCGCAGCACCGCCACCGGCGTGAGCGTAAAAGACTTTGTACGACGGCACGAGCGTCTTGCTTACATCGGCAACCATCTGTTGGCGGAAGTAAGGGGGGACCTCCCGACGGCGAAAGGACGCACATTGCTCCTCGAAGCGGGCGTTGAAGTCGTCGAGAAACTTGCCGAGCTCCTTGTTGCCCATGCTGAGCGTCTCGCCCTGCTTCGTGCTAGCCGCCATGAGACGTGCGGCCAGCGCCGACCACGGGGCCACGGCCTTGTCCATCGCCTTCTTCTTGAGGCGCTCGTAGCGCTCCACACCCCGGCGGCCGATGATCTGCTTCAGCACAGATGTGCCACCCTCAAGGAGGTTTTGCAGGCCGTCGAGGTTGAAGAGCAGCATGATGCCGACAGCCTCCTCGCTGCGCAGACGATCCTCCTGAAACCGTGCTGCCAACGAGTAGAAGGAGTACTCAATGACGTCGCTGTAGAAGGTTCCAAGCAGGAATTGCGGGTCCCTCGAGACGGCCTTCTCGGCGACGAAGCCGGCGGGGAGAGACGCCGGGAGCCATTCATTCATCGCCATCCCGGAAATCGCCTCGAGCTGGTAGGAGCGGAACACGGTCATCTTGTGGATCCGCGTGGCGATGAGCATGAAGGTGTTGTTCAACGTCTCGTCGCCGCCGGTCGTGCTCACGGCCGGCACCACCATCTCACTGTACCGCTGGCGCACGTACTCGAAGAAGTCCTTGAACGTGCGCTTTGCCTCTGTGCTGCATCGCTCAGCGAGCTGCTGCAGCGTGCTTGACCCGGGTGTCGCCAGCTGGTGCTCGGCGATCCACGCCACCATGTTCCCGGCGCCCGTCGCCATCTCGTAGTACATCGTGCTGTACGAGAGGCGCCGCATCTCGACAAACTCTACGAGCCCGTTAAGCTCGTACACGTACGCGTCCGTCACGGGTCGCACCACCTTTGCAAGCACCTTTGCTAGCGTCGCCGGAGGCACAAGACCTTCAAAAAGGCTCCTCACAAACACTAGCTCCCGTCCAAGCACGCTTGTCATCCGCTGCGTGTAGTCGGGGAAACCTCCTGTCGTTCCGGTTCCATTACCTGTCTTCGCACCGTCGTAGATGTAGTTCTGGTCTTTGTTCAACGCAGGCTTCTCCGGCTTGATCCGCACAAGCTCCCGCTTGACGAAGTTCGTCCGATCCCGCAACACAACGTCCTCGAGCGACATCTGCCGCCCGTCCGTGAGGTACGCGTAGATGAGACGCACCTCCCCCACAAGAGCGGCAACAGCTCTCTCGCCGTCCTCGCTGCCGCCGCTGCGTAGCTGCACATCCCCGATCTCCTTCATCTTCGCCATCAGCGCAGCCTTCAACGCCAGTTCGCCATCAAGCACACCTTCCCCGAGGGACTCTTTCAACCCTTCGAACCCACCGAGCCCCTGCGCCTTGAGCTCTGAATCCACCTGGTCGAGTCCATCCAATGCACCAATGTATTTCTGTATCTCGCTGACGCCACGTAATCCCCGACCTTGTCCTTGGCCCTGATTCGCTTGGTCTAGCACGTCTAGCAAACGGCGCACCCGGCCTGCGTACGCCTTCACCTCGCCAACCTTCTCATCAATGGCATGCAGGTTGGCCTGGCGCAGCTTCAACTCGTGGATCTTGTGCATCAGCGGCGTCACAGAGTACACCGCCTGCTTATTGATCCGGGCCAGCATCGCCAGCTGTGCAGAGATGTCCGTCGACACCTCGTTTGTCGTCTTGATGTTCTCGTCCAAGATCGCAATCTGGACGTCGTCTACGTCCATCAGAAAGCCCGCACTTGACATTGTACTATGTCGGACGCTATATGTCTCTGGTAGCCATCTAAGCGGTCAATTGCCCCTCCAGAAGCAGCTCTCGGAACAGCAAACATGTAGAAAACACTGAGCATTCTCTGTCCGTCTGTCCCCCGCCCCTCGCCAGCTCGTTCTCGGCCTCGGTCTCACCTTCTTCTCTTCCTCGGAAACGCTGCAACGGTTGAAAATTTTACAGGTGACATAAGGTACACAGAGTGTTGAATTACGAGTAACGTTGGTTTCGTCAGTAGAGTCCGTCCGAACCCCAACTTGTGTACTGTATAGTTGCTGGAGTTTGGACCATATTTTTATTTTCAAAAGCCAGAAGCAATTAAATACTCTCTCTTCTAAAGTTTACTTTTCAAGAGAGCAAGATCGATGAGTGACTTCAAATAATATAATCCGTGCTGTAGAGGTTGAACTTCTACACGAGTGGAGCCTGAACCTTTGGATGTAAGAAGTTGATTTGAAATACCCTCATCCTTGTTGTTTATGGCAGCTCATTCCAGCTAGCGATCGGGGTTTGCATTTCGAAAAAGCTTGAGGAACCCGCCTCTGGCGATATAAAGGATCTCACTTGCCACCCTGTTACTGACTGCCAAGCCTTTTACAATGAATGTAGCTCTGATGGAACCCGAGCCAACTATTGTGAGCCCACTGATAACCTATTTTGCAAGAATAAACTCTACAAACACCAGTATGTCTGTGCTGGGACACATGTTGGTCAATTTCGACTCTACTCCAATTAATCAAGCATCTATTTTCCCTAAATTACAGCGATTACAAACCAAACAGAAGGTCTCTATCACTTCTGTCCCAGAAGTCCATATTCCAAAAACGAGAGTAAATTTTGTACTGAGACCAATGTATCTGAAAGCACCTCTTTTTCTTGTGAAACCACGACCTGAGAATCGCTAGGGTCTACTCTTATTCTCTATTCTTTTATGGTTGAAAGTGACAGCAAAACATTACCCTACAGTCCTTTGAAAGCTGCAACTCGGAAACAAACTTCCATCCAGGAAATCTTCCCATTTTAATCTATCTCTCTCTAGCATAAACTACGTACATAATGCAACTAGTGCTCCGCAGCGTTCCTATCTTCGGCATGAAACGTTTCTTGACAATCTATCCCAGGACTTCCTTCTCTAATACTGTTCCAAACGTCATCTGAGCTCTCCCCGGTAAATCACACCCTTCTCTCTGCCCTGAGCCCTCCGCAGGCCAGCGCCTGAAAAATTTTCAGCCCTCCACTATAAAAGCAGAGAAACTCCCTCTCCTGCCCCTGGTTAACTGCCCGTTCTCTTTCGCAGTCCCATCTACTTTTTGCCTCTCTCTTTTCGGCATGGCTGACTTACTATTCTCACTGCTGGCTCCTGCAACAGTCACAATTGGCACGTCTCCTTTGGAGGCGCCTTCTGGCGGCAACTTGGCTCCGTTCTGGACTCTCGATGTCTCTGCTGGCGCCATACTCAGGACCAAAGACTGCCAGTTTGTCTGCTACTGGTGCAATAGCTGCTGAACCAACTTTGTTTGCCCAGACCAGAGTTCACGCTGTGCCTTATTTCGCTAACACTAAGTTCACAAACATAATTTAGAGTTTGATAGTAGAAAGGCTTACATATTTTAATTCAAGATCATGATAAAAGCAAAGAATAAAATGAAAAGGAAAGAAAAAGAATCTTCCCTCAGCTGTGATTGTAGTAATTTACAGATTTGTCTAGACCACTCTTGGGAACTTCCTGTCTGTGAGTGGCACTGGGAATAGACCTTGCTCCGCTAGTAGTGACATACTCCACTCAATGGCATTCTCTGTTTTCCAGGTCCAAAAGAAAAAACCGTTAGTCTGGTTGAAAATATCCAACTGAGCTTCGACTATTCTTCTCGTATTGATCCTATCCTGCTCGGTCATCTTGGTGTAGTCATTGCTGAACCTACATTGACCAATAAACCCATCGCCTTCAAAGGTATTGTCGTACCTTGTGCCTCTACCAACCCCATTTAACCATTTAGCACAGTCTGTCATGGCAGCAGACCATTCGCCAATAACTTGGACTCTTGGAACAGCCATGAATTGTTTAGTTATTAGGTCTATGGAAGTAATGTGACCGTCCACCGTCTCCCTTAGTTGGGTGGTATGGAAACATTCGTATCTGTGATGATCCAATACAGTGTCGAGGAACTCTGGTTCGTCCAACTGTCTATGCCAAAAGGCAGGTGGCAAGAATGCATCATGGAACACAAAATGATTTTCACTTTTCTCTCTGAACAGATTATACGTTCTCCGGTCAAATTCAACAATCATTGGAATTTCATATCTTGTATGTAATGGCTCATTCAAATTTTCGTAACCAATTACAACATCTTCGTATTGCTTTCCACCGTATTTATCATAGATGTACTGTAAAACTTGAATTCCCAAGTCGTAGTTTAACGGGATGCTAGCCCACTGGTAAACATCTCTTCTACCAGAATTATCGAAACCGTTCTGAGACCCAGGAATACCATGTAAGTCTATCCATAACTTCAAACCATGTGCTCTACACCATTGAATTGTTTTATCGAGATACTCTTCTTGCCCAAAAACATATGGATCGTCAGGGAGTCGTGCAAATGCCCAGTATCCTATTGGCAACCTAACCGCGTTAAATCCGTAGGATTTGATCTTGATGATATCGGCTTCCGTTATCCAAGTATCCCAGTGTCTTTTCAAACGATCGTGAGCTACTGCCGGACCTTGCTGTTGACAAAAAGTGTATTCGTCAATTGGGGTGTTTGCTTCTGTACCATCTGATGAGGCTTGCTCGTATAGCGAAGGACTGATAAAAGGTTCAGTGACTAGCCAACCGCCTAAATTAACACCATTTACTTTCTCTGTTCTGTAGTTAAAATTTCTAGATCCCTTAATATTACCGTTATTTGTGGAATCATTCTCTCCATTATTATCATTACTATTGTCATCATAATTGTTATCGTTATTATCATCGTCGTCGTCGTTGTCGTCGTCGTCGTCGTCGTCGTCGTCGTTGTCGTCATCACCATCTGCATTGGGACCAACATTATCATCATCACTTTGATCATTTTCATTATCCTCCTCTTCATCCTCCTCCTCCTCATCATCATCATCTTCTCCATTTTTACTTTTATCTGTGCTTTTTCTGCTTGAGTTTTCTACCGTTTTTTCCTCATTATTATCATCATTATCCTCGCTGAAAGCAGCAGAGTTATTGCGAAACTCTTCATCTACGTCACCTAAATCCAAATCATTATTCTCATCGAATTCATCTGATTCGTCATTATAAGTGTCATTTGAAAAAAAAAATACTCCTTTATTGAACTTTCTGTTGTAAAATGAAAGCATTTGAGGGGAATACACTAACTCTTCCGATAGTTGAAACTCTCTTTGTGGGGCATATCGGTATGCATTTGCTGCTTGTACTAATCCCGAGCCGACTATTATCGACCGTAGTGCTAAAAATTTCATTTGGCTCCAAAAATGTTTTATCTTTTAGAATACAATAGAACCAGTTATATTTCTTTCCTGACAAAACTTCCTTAAAGAAACCCGTTGCTATTACAATTTCCAAAGGATGGGCTTTTCTCTCACCATTGATTTACCGAATTAGGAAAGCGATGCCTTCAAAATCATGTCGCTCATTTTTTCTACTTTTTCAACTGTATCCTCTTCTTCACAAAGTGTTGGCAAATGTTTGTTGTCAACTACTCGTTCTTCTCCGTCGCAAGTCCTGTGCAAAATTTGATCACAAAGCAGCAGTAATGATTCCTTCGAATATACTAGGTGTTTTAACACCGCCTGATTCTTCACGCCCGACCACGCAAGAAGAAAACTGTCTCGCATGTCAGCTCATGGGTTCACTATCGTGTCTTGTCGGAGGTGTTTATTTCATGTCCGAAATTCCTTTTCAGGGATCAAACGCTTCTAGCAAGAAGAATCCGTTATGGTGGAAAAACTCTGTGAAGACAGCAGGACTTGGATTGTTGGGATATGGTATTTACCGTGGCGGCGAGGGCTGGCTATGGAACAAGGACATGAAATACAAAGATACATTTTTCTAAATCAATAGACTGTACATAAATATAATAATAAATAACCATGTATACTTTAAATCAAAATAGATGATTGATTACACCAGAAGTACAGGCACAAGCGCTATCAAGAAAGCAAGAACGTTTTACCGCTGCTGTTCCCTCCGACTACCCAGTTCTCTGATGGATGGAAACTGCAAACAGCCGGTACAGAAGTCATGCGTTCGTCTCCGAAATGAGCTAGCATGACACCTTCTCTGCTGTAGATGTCGAAGTACCTTTTCATGTTTGCAATAACAAACTTTTCAACACCATCTCGAGGATTCTCCTGCCACCGTGATTTCAATATTGAAACCCAACGTCCGGATTGACAATTGTGCTTGATGGTGACATCAGGGTTTAGATTTTCTGCAACATCTCCATCTTCTGGCTTTACCAATTCGTTAATATATGGTAAAATTCCCTTGCCCTTGTCCATTTGGAAAACACGGATACTATCGTCATATCCATTGCAAACAATATCACCGTGCTTGTTCCAGTCTGTACAACTCACACTGAGTCTGCTTCTGTATGCTGCCACGCATTGTGGACCCTTAATATCATCATAATCAGACCAAACTTGATCTTTTATCATTCTCAAATCCCATATCCTCATTGTCCTATCTAAACTTGCACTAGCAATCAATTTTTCATCAGTGGGGCAGACTGAAAAGTACCCAATCTTCTTATCGTGCAACCTGTAAACTTGACAATTTTTTCTTCTGACGATGGCCTGTCTCAAATCAAAAATTGCAAACTCACCACTGAGCGTTGTCAAGTATCCAACGTTCTTGTCGATAAACTTAAAGTCAGAAACACCAGAGGCATCTCCCCATTGATCATCGAACTCAACCACACACTTGGAGATGTTTTTTTGTAAGTCCATGGTTCGTATAGATCCGTCATATGAACTACTTACTACCTCTTCAGGGACATCAGGACGAACTGAGATTCTTGCAATGTTCTTTCGGTGTGGATTGAATCTTGTTATAGCAGGTTCGTCCTCCGAGTCATCATCGACCGCCCATATACCCAGCATCCCATTAGTATCTCCGCCGAAAACCACTTTTCTTTTTGTTGACGGATGGAACTCAATTGTAGTCATACGTGCACTGGTGAGCATTATTTGATTTGGGTGAAAATCTTCATATAGCTCCAATTTTTCCAAATCTTCTCTAGCTTGTTCTTCTGTTTTGGAGGTAAGGGATTTGTTCTTCAATTCTTCGTAGAAATCACCCATCGAAAATGACTTACCCAATTTAGTTAGCACAGATGGATCGCTAATAACTTCAGACAATTTCAGATCGTCACTGAGACGAACAGACGCAAGCTCTTTGAGTCTCTCCTTTTCGAGCTTATCTTCGTCGAGTTTATCAAGCACATCGTTAGCATCAGAATCTTCGACCTTAACCCCAGCAATACGACGTGATCGACGAAGGGGTAAAGCAGGCTCTTTTTCAACTTTCAGCTTTGCATTTTTTTGTTTATTTTTCGGCTTAGGTTTAGGTTTGTGCTTTCCGTTCTCACTTTTTCCAAATTCATTTGCAAGTTCCGTTAGATTGAGTTTACGTAAAAGTTCTTTGTTTCTGGCTATATTTGCCTGTCTCTGCTTCTCAAACTCCGAGATGGCCATTATGTATATCTAATAGGATGCATCTGTTGTCATTGGTTTTTGAAATGGTCAAACTACTTGGCTTCCAGTTTTTCCAAACCGAAGATCGCCAACATGAAAATCCACCATGAAAATAATGACGCGTCAGAGAATAATCAGTTTCTTTTTCTCTGCACGAGCAAAAGGGTAAACGAGATTCTAAACAATGTGCTTTCTTTCCTGTATTGCATGCGTCCGAACTACTCCCAACCACACTTCATGAATACAAATCGCTATGGGTCCAAAGAATGGTATAAAAAAACGACCATCGGCGAAAACCCGTGTACGGAAAATTGACAAGGAGCTTCTCAATTCCCAGTTTTCTCAGTCACAAACTCTCTCTCAATCCCAATCGATCGTAAGAGGTGGGCCACGAACACCTCGACGTCGAAAAAAGCCAAACAATTCATTAGTCAAACCACATCAAACAATTTTCTCGCCAAAAAAGCGTCTGAATGAAAGTGATGATGAATTTGCAGGATATCCCTCAGATTCTGAAAATGAAAACAAAACTGGTGACGAGGATGTAGATGACGACAATGATGATGAGTCAAACTTATACTCATCGGAGGAGGAAATTGAACCGAAGGAAGGTACAACATCAGGAAGTCTCCGACCCGACTTAAAGGGCGTCAGAAAGCCCTTGACGACGTATACTATACCTTTAAATACGAAAAAGTGGCAGCCTCTCCCCCAACCTGTTCACTCAGAATTATCTACATTACTACAGCTGTTATCACCACCATCGCTTGATGGAATTAGCAGTGCATATCGAGAGATAATGGACAAAGACGTCATACTTCCTCTTTCAGACAAGTTTTCAACGATATACTTACCTCCTGTACACAAATACCTACCAAAGAAGATGCAACGACTGCGAGTATCTGGCGACTTTAACTTAAATATGTTACACCAAGATCAAAAAAGGCTCATTTCGAGCTACGATATCAACTCTAAACAATTAGATACACTTGTACTGCAGTTACTCAAGGAGAAGGAAATGGTTGCAACCGAGCGTAAATACCTTCGTCAGCTGAAAGAGAAAGTAAACAGATGGAAACAAAACAAAGAAAAAAGATTACAGCGACTCAAATCAATATTGGGTGATTCATTCAAAGAAGTCAGTAATTCTATCGATTTGAGAAACAGTGGCGTTGATGGAGCTGATGATTTGGATATGGTCGGCGATTCAAGCGATGGATCAGATTACGATTCGCTAGAAGGTGATGCTCATAGTAGTATTCACGATACTAATGATGCACAAATTAATTCACTGCTCTACAAATTGAATGATCGAATAAAAGATTGCGAAATAGCTGGAGATTCTAGTGAAAAGTTCGAAATGTCACTAAAACAACTTTTGAATCAATTAAAGAGTTGAGTTATGTATATTATATCATGTAGTTGTTATCATTAAACATTTTTATACACTCTGTATTGTATTTGTAGAACATAAAATTAGTTCATAACTACGTACAATGGTAATCCAGTAAAAATTACTTTTTCTGATAACTCAACTTCTTGTATCTTGCCCTTTTCCTTCTCGTCACCATCGTACAAATGCTTTAGCATCACTCCTGCCAGAGCTGGTGGAAAATTTTTATTTATTGTCCCTATTGTCAAGTGAGGAAACTCATTAGCACAAGGTAACAAGACTACTTCGCCATTCAAGTGACAAGCAAGAATTTTCACTTGGATGCACATTACCTTAGAATCCCAGACTATCTTCTCAAGTTCAATGTCCGCAGTATAATCCCCTGACAACGGACATCTATTGTTTTCAGGTATATTGATTTTTGGGTCTGCAATGTGAGAAAGTTCTGAATCGAATCTCTGATTATAAAAATCCCAATAACCTCTCTTTGTGTCATTATGTTTTCTTTGAGCAGAATGAATGAGAGTCACATGAAATTCGTTCTGCACTCTACTCGTCTGAACCAACCTGTTGTAAAAATCAGTCGGATGAGAGTTCATTATATTCAAAATTTTATCTTTGTGAAGAACATTAATAGCAAAGTAAACCGGTTTTCTCTTCATAGGGGCCATTTTTTTGAAAAAAGTAGGCTTATATAATTTGGCCTTCTCAAAAGCCTTCCAAAATTCATCCTCAGATGGTGATTTGAGTTCTAAATCTTTGATGTACTTCTGAAGGGAAGAAACAATAGTCTTCATGTTTTTCAAACTTGAGTTCTCTTCGTGAACATCCAAATCGATTACAAGATCAAAGTAGCAATCAGGTTGAGCATTTTGATTGACAGGTTGAAATCTACTTATAAAGCCTCTCATAATTTTTTCGGCATTCCCAATCCCATCTTTCTCAACTTTTATTGATTGATGAGAATCCCCCCTGTTGTATACTCGATCCCTTGTCAACTTCCATAACTGTGTGTCTTTCTTTGGAGAGTCCTGAATGAAATTCAGACAAATGAATTTAAGCTTTGACTTTGGAATATTGCTGTTCAATCGTTGGAAGCCATCAAAAATTTGTTTCCGTTCACTGGACTTGTGATTGTTCTTGTCCATAATTACTATAGGTTTTCTGCTCAAAACTTCCAACGCAGCTAAGACTAGTTTATCTTTTCCAGGGGATTGAATATTATCATTTTGGATGTGCTCAATCAATTCAGGGTATAAATTCGACAGTCCAACGGAGGTGGTGGTCTTACCACAACCTATTGTAGCCACTGTGATCAGAACATATCTGTTAGGTTTGGATTTACCAAACTTCAATTTTTTCATCTCATCTTCAAGGTCAATCATACCTAATTCATCATTGATTAGTTGCATACTGGTTGTGTTTTTGCTTTCAAAATACTTTTTACGTAGTTCTATTATACCCTTATTCTCCAAATAATCTTGCTTCAATTTCTCATTGGTGATCAGATAAGGCATGATATATTTCATATAATCCATGCAAATCAACTTGTGTTTTCCAAACTTTAGATTTTCTGGTCCTTGTGCTATAAATTGTTTCGTAATTTCTCGCAGTTCTCTATACAATAGGTAAGGTTCTTCGAATTTGTATTTGAAAAAAAAATCCACATATTCTCCATTCGTTAATTTTGAGCAACGCACAACGAATCCTTCAATCTCTTCACCCTCAAACTTTCCCGTCTTGTTTGAATCCTTCAAGAATTGCAATGTCTGATCAAAAGTTTCCAAGCTTCTATACTTGGTCTCTTTGAACCCAAACATTTCCGCAAATTGTTGAACTTTTTCCATCGGGTAAGTTTTGAATTTCACCGTGTTCATATTCAAACCATGTAGATACAATCCTGCTTTATTTTCTTTATACTCGAGAACATGCTCCTCAAACCGATCATCGCAATATTCACAAACTGCCGTTATCCTGTATTTGTACAAAAGTTTTCCCAAGTCTTCCAGTGAATGTCCATATTTCTTTAGCTGAATCTCCAATGCTTCTTGTGCAACCATTGCGTGGTTTCTTGATAGGTCTGTTCTAGCTCCAGTGGAATGTTTGGAGCACACCACAAGTTTCCCATTTTCCAAGCCAGAAATAAAAACAATGCATCCGTTGCTTTTAACTGTAACTGTGTATGGCCCCTCTGTGTTGGTCCGAAGCTCATCTTCCTTAACAGAGGACAGCTCATCGAAGTTGAAAAACTTGTCATAACCTCGACATACGATAACGCCCTCTGTAGTAGTGAACAAGCCTCTTGCCTGCGTTGGCAGTGCAATCTTTTTGCTGTAATAGTCCCATTCATTGAAACGCCAACTGAGGATTGGTATGTCTGTGCCAGATATGACGTTCTCAATCTTTCGTATGTGATTTGCTTTGGCATCGTGTACACTTTCTGCTAGCTTCAGCAAGTGAGACACGAGTTCCTTTGCCTCATTGTCTTCCTTTTGCTGTTCTTCTGCAGAGAAGAGTATAGGCTCAAACTTTGTGTCAACCATTGACAATTGTTTCTGCTTGGCACTGTCAAAAAACAAAGTTGCGTATGACACAATAACAGAAGCGATTCGTGGTCATCTCATGATTTCACCGACAAATGCCAGTCCAAAAAAAATCTCCACAAATAACGGCGAAATGAAAAATCAAAATGTACGACCAGGCGAGGCTCATCGTGTTTATTTACTCCTTCTTGCGTACTTGTCTCTTTTCTAATAGTCACGGTACATACTTTACAATCTACAAGAGGGGCTCGAGCTCAAGGTCATTGTAGCCGAAGATGTACAAGGCGTCCTTGAGAGAGCTGGAGTTGAGGCAGCAAGGCGCCTCTAGTTGGACTTTTGGTTTGGCGTTCCACGCAATGCCGTAACCTGCTCTATGCATCATCAACAAATCGTTGGCGCCATCTCCAACGGCTACGGTTTTGTCTAGCGGGACATTGTTTTCCTTAGCAAGCTGGACAAGTAGCTCTCTTTTCCTGGATCCGTCAACGATTTCGCCGTAAGTCTTGCCACTAAGGATTTCGACCCCATCTGCGTCCATCTCTGTCTCTAAAAGGTTTGCAAAGGCATAATCTAAACCTAACTGTTCCTTCACGTATTCTGCCAATGGGAGGAATCCACCAGAACAAACAGCAAGCTTGCATCCAGCACTCTTCATCACTCTGCATAGTTCCTTCGTTCCTGGAGTGAGTGTGAGTTGTGGTTTGAGGTCATCCCAGAGGGTACGTGACTTTATTCCACGGAGAAGTGCGGTGCGGGCCGCAAGAGACTGTTTAAAATCGAGTTCACCGTTCATGGCACGAGTGGTGATATCAGCGACCTTGTCTTCGACACCAGCCTGAGCAGCAATTAGCTCAATGACTTCTTGTTGAATGAGGGTTGAATCCATGTCGAAGACGATCAGCTTCTTGTCTTTTCGGTGGTGGTCGTTTTTCTGGAACACCAGATCGACGTTCGGAACAGCATAGTCGGATGTCTTCAAATCCTTTTTGATTGAGTCCTCGACAGCCTGTAATGTTGACTCGTCCGGCTTTCCCGAGTGTTCCACTTTCGTCAAGTCGATGTCGAAGAGGAAGTCGGTCGCTTTAGATCTGGACAGGACCTGAAAGGAACCCAATTTAATAGGAAGTTTCTTCAAAACTTCGGAGATAGCATTGTTGTCGGCTGCAGAGAATTCTGCTCCTCTGGCAATAGCAGTGATCACGTAACTCATAACCTGTTGTGACGCTCTTATGTGTCTATTGCTCATAGAAGATCAAACGTACTGGCGATTTATCAAGCCGATATGTCTATCGAGGAATACAAGCACTTTTTTTCAAGTGGACAAGAAGAAAATGAATCATCGTGAGCACGTGACTGGATTTCTCCCGATTTACTTCCTTTTTTTATTTTTTCTTCATTTTCCTTCTTCTGGCCTTGCATTCTGCCTACGGCTAACTGGGGAGGAGAAACTATGAAGTCGATTCCTCTGGAACACGGAAAGGAGACCAGCAGACATAGGTGCAGACCGTTTGGCACTTATCAGCAAGCATGGATCCACTACCGACACCTAATGACAACACGGGCCTCTCCACGGCTATGTTTGGAGGGGCAATTGCCGGGATCGTGCAGACCACTTTGACCTATCCATTGGAATATTTCAAGACGATCTCCCAGATCGAAAACAAGTCGATCATGCTCAAGGAAGCAGTTGTTCCACACGACTCCATGCGTCCGCTATTCACCGGATGTTTACCGCTATCGATCGGAATGGCGTTGAAGTCATCTTCGAGGATGTTCATTTTCAACCAGTTCTCCAATTTCATGGCCGACGATGGTAAGACGAGTGCACCTCGAGTAGTCGTTGCAGGATTGATGACGGGTATTTTAGAGTCTTTCTGGTCCATTCCATTTGAGAATATCAAAGTGCGTATGATTGAGAACTCGATGATCAGATACGGGTTGAAGACGACGCTGGACGAAGAAGCCAAGACAACAAATCCTGCTCAGGCGGCTAGAGATTCAAAGAAGCCTGTGAGGTTATCAAACAGGCCAGACAGCTCCAAGTCTATACAAGAAATAGCAAGAGAAGTGAGGAACCATCCCAGACTGAAAGCCTTGGAATACTACCACCACAATCCGTCATACACCTTCAGTAACATCCTACGCGAGATGTACGAAACGGGTGGCATTTCTGCTTTCACACAAGGTTCCACCATCACGCTTCTGCGACAGGGTATGAACAGTATGGTGTGGTACAGCACGTACTCCTCATTCCAGCAGCTAATCGACCCGAGCCGGGATTCCATCACAGAACTAGAGTTGTTGGCCATGGGGTTTGCGTCCTCGATGGCAGTTGTTGGTGTGACGCAGCCTATCGACGTGATCAAAACGAGAATGCAAACGAGAGACTACCGGATCATCTACAAAGATTTGATGACGTGTATTGCGTTGATCTTTTTTAAGGAAGGCGTGACGAAGTTTTGGAGCGGATCTGTGCCACGGTTTGTGAAGGTGAGTTGCTCCTCGACTGTGACGTTGTTGACGTACGAATATGTCACCAAGGCCGTCAACAGCTTGTCCGATATCAAGCCATTCGCCGCATAATAGAGGATGGCCGTATGTAAGTAAGTAAAACTAATTGATACACCTATGGAGCCTACAGAACGAGTTTAGCGACTTTTACCCCCATCAGTCCATTCATCAAGAGCACGTACTCACCATCTTGTAGTTCTTTCACGGGCAAGACACCTTCTGTGATGTGGTTTTTGTCGATAAGCCATTTTCTGATGACGCCATCCATGCATCCTGATGCAAGGTTGGGGGTGATCCATTTGAAGGAGAGTTCACCCGTGAGGAGGTCCTTCTGCTGTCTCCAAAAGGCTACACTTGTGATGGATCCTTCAAGAACGTTATTGTTATTATCTTGTAGCAATACCTCTCTGTGATCTCCGGGGACGATGTTGAACCTTCCCCTTGCACGATTGTACACATCTCTGTTTGTAGTTTTGAAAGAGGTGAATGTCGATGGCTGGCTCTGTTCATGATCTAAGTAGAGGGTCCATCCGGTCCATTCCTGGAGATAGGCCGGTATGGTCGATGTAGGGTCTGCCGGGGTTTTCTGAAACTGTTGATAGTCGGGCACCTCGGTGGTTAAGGTGTTGGATTCGGGAAGCGGTGCATGTTCGATCCCATATAGGCCATCCTTGGAGACAATGACCTTCACTCTGTGTGCAATGAGTCTGTCTGCGGAGACGAGAGCGTTTGTCAAATGGTTAAGCAAGATGTCGGTGGTCAAGTTCCTTGTAGGGAAACCGAAGAAGTCGCCTGCTCGTCGGAGCTTGTCCACATGGTATGAGAGCAGGAAGAAGAAGGACTCGTCGAGAGGTGTGGCATTGAGGGCGTCAAAAAGGTTTAGTTCGCCGGTATAGGTTAGAGGATCGTACCTAAGGGTAGTGAAGATGCTAAACGTGGATGGGCCAGAGAACGTGAAGGGTGTCTGAAGGTGCTTCTGCGAGATGTCCTGTGCAACGGACTCGAGCTGTTGCGTGGTGTATGTGCCAGTACCGGTAGACATTATCGGCGAGTCTGGTTGTGAAGGAGGGGGGGCAGAGTGGCCCAGCTTAGAGTCTTATGCCGTTTGACAACAAGGGGGAAGAAAGTGTTGACGGGAAAAAACGTGCGTGGAGATCGAAAGAGAGAATGTGTGGAGTTGGCGGTTACTGGGCTATAGAGTCTAACAGTAGATGGAGAAGTGCTACTGAGCAGTGGAAAGCTCCTTCTGGATCTCTGAAAGGATATCATGGAAGGAGTCGAACTCAAGGTAGTTGATGCCGTCCCGCTTGCAGATATCAACGAGGTCGTGGCCCTTCTTGGCGAAGAGCAAGTCGCAGCTTCTGGCGGCACTGACGTCGCTGACGCCGTCGCCACAATAGAACAGAGTGCCTCTCTTTGCCGGGTCCGTGTAGTACTTGGCCACGGCGTGCTGGATACTCTGGTTTTTGTCGTGGCCGAAGCTGGAGTCGTCTCTGTAGCGGATGTTCCAAGAGCCGGCGCTATTTGGGGAGACGACGTGGTTTGAGTAGACTTGGATGAACGGATGCAGTTCCGGAGCAAGGAGCTTCTTGAGAAGGGTCTCGATGACGACGTCCATGCCGCTGGAGACGACAATAAGAGGGATGCCCGTGGCGGAGCACCAGCGGAGCGTGTCGGTGAAGCCTGGGTCGAGCTGGACCGTGTGCAGCAAGTAGTCGATGCAGTACTCGAGTGAGTGGCCTGCTGCAGCTACGGAGCCAAGCATTTCTGCGAAGGCCTCCCGGAAGGAGAGGGTTCCGTCGAAGATGCTGTCGTTGAGCTTCATGCGCTCGGCATGGCCCATACCGAGGTTGTCCGTCAGGAGGTCGTTCGAGTCCTGGAGGGTGACGGTTCCATCCCAGTCAGTGAAAACGATGGCACGCGGGGAGGACATGGTGGGGTGGGTAGGTCTAGGAAGCTAGCAGTGGGTACCTAACGGACTTTCTTTCTTGCTACATGGCAGAAGCAGAGAAACCTCGTCCTTCCAC